>JAMLFT010005946.1:0-16811 GCA_026544285.1 Pachyrhizus erosus
TCCGATCTTTTATCAAATATAATTTTAATTAATATATTATATATTATATTAATAATTTTTTTTACAATAATAGTTTAAAAACACCACAATTAAATTAAAATAATCACATATAATATATTATTAAAAAATCACATGTAATTTAGTTAACACTTTAAAAAAAAAATATACAACCAAATTAATATAAAGGTGATTCATGTGTCTTATATATATTGAAACTGTTTTATATGTATACATTACCTTTTCATTTTTATACTCTTTTTTAAATGTCTTAATCTTCTAAAAAAAAGTTACATTTTAAAGTTTTTTTTTATTCTTAATCCTCTTCGTTTTTTTTACAATTAGTCCCTCTTCTTCTTATTTTTTCACCTAGAATTATTTAAGATACTTTAATTTTTTTTCTTATTCTTACTTTTTCTTCTTAATGATTATTATGTGTTTTATTTAATTTTATTTTTCTCATTATTGTTTTTTCGTCATTTCAAATATTTGTTTATGATAAAATTATTATTTCAAATATTTGTTTATGGTAAAATTATTATTTCAAATATTTGTTTATGATAAAATTATTACTTGAATTATGAGTATAAATTTTTGCATCACCGATCACTAAGAAATTAATTTTACATGGATACGGAATATTCTTATTAAAGTTTTATTGTTTCAAATAACTGTTTCTAGCTAAACTATTATTGGCGTTTAAGAATATAAACTTCTTAATTACCGAAATAAACTTAATAGGTATAGATTAAATAAATATTAAAATTTTACAAAATTTTCACAAATTCTTTTAAGTATAAATATAAAGTGAAATGTTAATTATTTCACAAATAAAATATTTTACCCATGTAAACAAAATTGAAGACCAATATTTAACTAAATTAATCAATATATTAAATTAACTAACAAATATCTATATATTAAATTTGTAGATGAAAAAAATATAATTAAAAGTAATGTTATTAAATTCAGACAAAAATGATCAATATGACTGGTTGAATTGAAAATGAGACTCATAGTCGATCTAATTACCTTATTAGATCAGTCAAAAATTAGTTAAAATTGATGACTCGTCTAGTTTGAAGCTTGCAAATTTTCGATTTTGATGTTCGATTATAACATTGCATTTGTGCGCATGCTTCCCCACATATACTTTTGTTGCACCTACTTACCCATACACTGACTATGCTAAACTAGTTTATTTTTTGTTTCCCCGTATGTTGCGTTCCCCTATATATTGGCATTACACTTATTCAAATTTAAAATTTATACCTATACATACGAGTTTACCCATTTTTTTAAGAAAATTTTTTGTCAAACTTTTCATGGCTATGGGTTCGAACCTAGCTCTCATGGTTAATTAGAAAGATTTGTACTTTTCCAATATATAATCTTTACAAATTATAATTTATATATTATATATGTAATATAAAAATTTACAAATAAATAAAATATAAATCAATTTATATAGTTTAACCATTGACTCACTGATTTAACTAATGAATCATCAACTTAGTGTCTTGATTAAATCAATGGTTGTTCCAATTTTGATAACAATGAAAAAAAAACCTCACCAAAAATAGTCAATAATTTTTTAATAAAAATTAATTATTGATAAAATCAATAAATACTTCATATTAATAATATAATTAAAAAATACTAGCATTAGGATAATAAACATCCCACTTTACACTAAAATATAGTGTAAAAAATCCATACACCATTACCAAATCGTAATGCTATGACCATATATTTGAAACACCGATTCCAGACTTGGAAATGTGAAAAGCAATTTTCTTGCACGAGTGAAACAGCAAATCCCTCATTGTTTTGTAGGCTTCTGGGACTTCCTATCCGAAATGTATTATAATTCAGGAAATTAATTTTCTGGAAAGGAGTATTTTTGAGGAAAAAAATATAAAAAATAGGTAAGGTTCTTTTATCAATAAAAGGGGTATAATTTACAATTGACAAAGTATATTAGAAAATCAGTTGCTTGTATTTCTCATTTATAAATACCTATTACCTGTACAAATACTCGTTAATTGAAATGGGAATCAATTACGGAGGCACTAAGCCCCGCATCATTGTCATCGTTGCCTCTTTTTTTTTTGTTAAGTCATCCTTGCTTCTTTAAACTTAGCTACATAGCCTAAAACCATTAACTCAACATAATGTTCCCTAACCCTGGATACTGCGGCAATTCCCAAACCATTAACTCGTCAAAGCAATAATTTTCGAAAAAGAAACAAATTTTGCAAGTTGACTGATTATCAAATCAAATAAATTACAATTTTTGTACAATCATACATGGAACTCCAACAAATGTGTAAGGTGCAACTAACTAAGAAAAAAAGCTAGTGCTACAAAAGCTATCAATCAATCTTCTTTGAAGAAAGAAACTTCCTAGTGACATCAGATTTCAATTTACATCCAAAAGAATGTGTTCTGATAAATAAGCCATCAATGTCTTCCTCCTTCTGTTCGTATACGTAGAAAGCTATAAACACAAAGGTAATTCCTGTAACCATGTCAAGAAACAAATCAGTATCATTCCTCACCCAAAAAAAGAAACAAAGAAAATACTAGTATCATTCCCGTTTGGGCACTGGATTCAAACAAAACACATAATGACACAAGTAATAGGAGGCATCGAAGAAGCTCGCCTTCTGGCAACAGCACCAGCAAAAAGTGATTCGATGAGGTGTGTCATATAACTTGTCACCCTCAGAAGTCAGGAATGTCGAGTCAAAATTATTCAGTGAGGTATTCATAAAAGAACAAAGGTACTGACTTGTGAATGCTGATTAAAAATAATTTTTTTTGAATAAAATTATCAAACATGATTCAAAATTCAACCAATGTCCCAAATCTATTGTGAATTCAAGTAAGATAATATTGATCTCCTGTCATAATTTTATTTGTTGCAGAAATAGATTTAATTAAATGGAGGCAAGCATAGAAGTATATTTTCTGGGCTGACAAATTCATGTTAGCCCATGCATGTTTGCAAATGTGTGTGCGCACGAGTGTGTGTGTCTGAGAGAGAGAGAGAACCTAGAGTATACAAGTTCTGAAGTGAAAAGGCTCCAAGGTAGCTGAGAATGAACAGAAAGAGAACAGCCTATTGATCAGCAAGGGAAAGGTGTCAGCGCATGCGATACGTAAGAAAGTTATACTCAGTAAATTGTCAACATAAAGCTTGCTTATAAACAAAATTTTACATAAGAATTTTAAGGTGAATGTTCCAAAATTACAGGTTTCACAATCTTTCAGCGATGTCCTATATAATTTTACAATTCATTAGGAAGTTTATCATGAATTGCATGAAAATTTTTTAATTTTAAAAAAATTAAAAATAAAAACAAATAAAATAATAATATTTTTATAGTTAATGCAGAGGTTAAAAAAAATTATATTATAATGCATCGAAGTTTAAAATAAATAAAAAAACAATATTTTTACAAGATTCAAGACACATCAGTTTTATTTATATGATGCATCAAAGTTTAAAATTTAAAAATCAAATTCAAATTAAGATCAATTTAAATTATAATAAAATTCAAATTGAATTTAAATAATTGTAGTTGAAAGGAATAACAAATCTACAAAAGTTCAATACAAGAAAATCCGTGTGATTTAATTAATAACTTCTAAAAGTACTCTTATTTAAAAATGATGACTCAAATGTATAATGTAGGGGTGAATAGGTATAAATTTAGTCCATGTACTTGACATGTTTTTTGTTTTAGTCCTTGTATGATCAATGTTCACAAATCAATTTCCCACCACCTTTTGCTGAAGTTACAATAGTGTGTTACAGCTTTTTTCATATAGGAAACAAAATGGGAAAAAAAAAAGTCAGGTATAAGGAAACCAAAATGAAGTGAGAGTAGAGACAAAAACAAGAAATGTTGTCAAGTATTGGGACCAAATAACATAACATCGTTATTATGTTGGTGAACATCAGGGGCAAATTTGCAAACATTTTTTTCATGTAAAGTCTAAGACAAAATACCGTATGAAGTGTCGGACGAAAATTTTAATTTAACCAAATCAATGTTTGCATCTTATACATCATAGACATCACAGAAACAAGCAATGGCAAGGAAATATAGGCAACACAGTGCAGATACCTTGAAGAACAGCACCCAATCATTCCCTTCTGCAAGGCATTTCAAAACATTCACAGCAATATTCCATGATGAGGCCACTGAGACAGCAATTTGATGTGACATATCTTCTGATAAGTGAAACCATGATTTGGGCATTTTCTCAAGAGTATACCCCAATCTGCACAAGCATAAAGTAAAGCAATAGGTAGCATTTATTTTAACATTAAAACCTCCTATGCTTCTAACAACTGGATTATCTTTACAGTTATCATTGGACAAGTTAATTGTATCATACATAGTTAAGTGACAACTGCAATATTCAACACTGCATAGTGTACTTACATTTTTGCAGGTAGAATGCCATGAATGAATAAAAAGATCGATGTGAACAATAGAAGCTTCATCAGAGCACTAATGATGGTATTTTCCGATGCAATGAAGTTGAAGTATATTGCAATCAAGACCAACAATGCGATGAAAGTTTGCTTCTTATCCCTCCAAAGCAATGTGTCAGCAACTGTAAATTAGCAGATCAATCAAAACTTCCAGATAAATAAATGTAAACTGAAAAATTGCTCCCAGAATGAACAGTTTGCACTGTTGTATTGGTATAGTAGGTATAAGAGATCTGATAACATCGATCACACAAATAGATAATAACTAATCAATTTATGATGAACAAATATCAATTAAGTTAGAAACATTAACTCCAAATTTGAATTTGAGTTCAATTGTTGTTTTAGGCTTCTTAGAGCTAGCACATCAAGCACTGACATGCTTTATTACAATTTTTAAAAGCAATTATCAAGATTGAGATACATGGATGTTAGGCAGTATATGATAAGGACCTGCATTGTGAGCATAAACTACAACTTCCTGCACTATCTGTTGCAATTTTACCTGATTTCTCTGACCTGGAAAATAGATGTTATGTACAAGTCTATCAACATGCTTTTGATCATAATCTAACCAGACTTATGAGACAATCAAAGTCAAACAACCGTATGATACAGTAATACAAGAGCCGTAGTCATGTGCCTTTTTTATATGGCTATTAACAGTTTAATTCTCCTTTACAATAAACCCGGACCAATATTAAAAACAGCAAGTCCAGATTGCCGAAACAAAGAAGTTAAATAGAAACATAGAGTTAATTATTCACACCTCTTCCACTTCCAAGATATTTGGAAGCTTTTGAGGGACCTTCTCTTATAGTTTTAGGTAGATTTTCAGCCCTCAAGTGTGTGTATGATTCAATTGTCCTCCGCAGACCCTCCTGCAAGAAAAATTACAATCTCATTATTATCGGTGAAGCACCCAGGCAAGAAGTAGGATTAATGTTTATACTCACTGCAATAGATGTAAGAACCTTGGAGAACAGAAATATCATCCAATTAAGAATAACATCTCATATTTGATTTCATGATATATTAGATAATCTTAACTTGTTATTATCAGTGATTTTGAGGGCCTTAAATTAGCCAACTTCTCATCATGGTTTTTTTCTTTCAAAGTATGAACACAATGAATGTCCATGATAGAGCATATAATATATTATTTTCTTAAACGTAAGAGAAACCTGAAGTGTTACGATGGGTGCATAGCCAAGGCGATCCTTTGCTTTTGAGCAATCAAAAGTTCTGCTGCAAGTCACAAGTCTTATTCTTGAGGGGGTTAACTGAGGCACCTTCATCCCATATGGGCCTAGCAGCCTATATATCAACTCCACCAAATGTGCAATGGGCATGATAATAAAGGTAGGGATCCTTATTCTTGGCCTGCAAGTTACATGACTCAGATAACAAAGAAATGGCGTTGATAATGCGATAGTAATGTTCATGTTTGTTTATCTGAATGTAAAAGCAAAATTGTATTCCTATTTTATTTTAAATATAAAAGCAAAAAATATTAAAAAATTGTATGAATGATTAATATTAGGAAGCCAATATTCTAATTAACATAAAGAAGTCATCATTACGAATAAAATGGATAACAAATAATAGCCATTGGTCAGGATAGCAAGACAAAAAATTCCATAATCTAACATCCCAAATTGACAGCAACTTCAGCCTAATCCTGATAATAAAGGACAGCCAAAATTTGCATCTTTCATACTAAGGAACAAAACAAAGCAAAAGGATGTACAAGTGTTTACTGAGTATAATCACATAGCAATTTTATTTGTAATCTGATAATTCCAAAATGCCACCACATTCCTTTTTACTATAAATAGAGCACAGTTGATGCAGAGGAAATAGCATAGTCTGAGATAATTTATGTTATATTCAATTTTTAAATTTAGGAAAATTTCCCATACCTCTAGATAGCCTCAGTGTTCGATTAGGATTTGACTATTGATCCATTCTAGGATTATAAATACTCCTTCTCTGAGATGCAAATCGGTATGTTATATAAATTATAAATTACTAATTAATAAAAAGAAACCTTTCAAATTTTTGCATGAAAGTTATTGGTGTTTTGGATCCTTGGCTTTATATTAGGGGAGAATCACAAATAAAAAATAAGAGGTTACATAACAAGTGCAAGAAATATCTAATGGTTAGCAATATGTGAGAAACTACCTTTCATATCCAAGACCTTCCAATACCACTGACATGAACTCCCAAAATTTCATAGGCTCCATATTTGTTATGAAATATGCCTAGAAACAAATATACATTAGCAAGAAATACTAACTTGTAAATCAATCATTTTATCTCTCGTTTAGTAGGAGAATACAATAATTTGTTGTTAATCTAATAAACTAGGTCACTGACAAGTCTTTCCCAACAGGCATTTTTTCATGTTTCCTCATTTTCCCAAACAAAGAGACTCTACCCTCCAACATATTGTCATAATTTTATCAATAATTTACTTATTCCCATGTGTACATCTGTGAAGAACCAATAACCATTCAACAATGCAGATGCCCTGTCCAAACCTTCAAATACATCATCACCATCCCTGTTTGTCTACCTTTTAATTTTCATTTACCAACAAACACAAATAAACAAAAGATACTAAGTAATAACAGAATCTTTTAGTGGTACCTCTCCTGCAGCTTTTTCTGAAACTGATCCCTCTGAAGCTAGAGCTCGTTCAGCACATATATGAGCATGAGCCACATTTTCAACATAAGTGAAATCGTAAACATTATTGCCATTGCCAATAATGAACTGGTCAAGAGAGAAATATAAATAAGAGGATCAAAGAAAGGTTGAAAAAAATTTCTGTTAATAAGTAGTTAATTGCTCTGTAACCATTTTTTGTACATATCCCCCCAAATGTGATAAGGCAAATGTTTTGTTATTAGTTTCAGTCCAATTTCATTCAATCTGTGGATAGTTTCTGATTCATCAAGATGGTACCAAGACTAATAAAGGATTCAAGATTACATTGTCATTAGTGTTCAATTAATAATTTAAACAGTAAAAAGTACCAAATATTTACCAAGACTCCACATATGCTCAACAAAATATAACCTTCAGCACAAACTGATCCAACAGTCAGCCAAACTGATTACAGCATAACATCAGTCAATGGGCTAAAAAAAACCAGTCAAGCTAATAGTTAATTTATTTCATTACACTCAACTGCAAGACACGGGATGCAGAGCATAAGGCAGATCTAATAGATACTAAGCTTCCTTTAGTCATATGCAATAAATACATTTCATGCCTTAGGTTCCTAAATGACTTCCAAGGTATAACAATGATGCCAGTTGCCAGACAAGGAAGTTACATATACAGACACTAAAATCTATATCAGTGGGAGAAAAAACAACAGCTACCTTGGATTTCCCTTTCCTGGCAGCATCAACTAGTGAAGGCACCAACAGTTTATCACCAGGCCCAAAAATGCTACTAGGGCGTATGCAGCATGTTAGGAGCCCATTAGTCGCATTAGCTTTAATAACCAATGCCTCACCCTCGGCTTTTGTCGCTGAATAATGATCATTAGGCTGAAACAAATCGAATTCAGCTCAGGACCACCCCAATCAGTCTAATAACAAGATTGATAAACATATCAAAAGTGAAGACTATTCCCAATTGCTAGATTATTATATAAAGCCCCATTTTTCCACACACTCATACATAGTATCTATCTCTCTCAAGTTCTATGCCAGAAAGAATGAAAGCTGAAACTAAGACGTTTGAATTTGTCATTTAAGTAAAAAGAGAGTTACCGAATGCGAATAAGGCATTGTTTCGTTTCCATTATGAATTCCATGAACGCCATCAAAGACGACACTGGGAGAGCTAGTGTAAACAAGACGCTTCACGTTAAGCTCCACACAAGCATCGATGACATTCTTCGTCCCTTACAGAAGAAAGATCTCAGCCGGATTCAAACTCAAAGAAGCAAATAAATATGCAGAAGAGTGAGGTTTTACCTTGTACATTGACGGAATGATGAAGCTGGTAGTTGTTAATGGAAGAATTTGGAGCAGCCATATGGAACACCACATCAACTCCCTCCAATGCTGCAACACTCATGAAACAACATTAGCGCGCGCGAGATACAGAGAGAAATATTGTCACAGTTGGTTACCTTTTAAGACTTGGGCCTTGTTGCGAAGATCGAGGGAGACATATTGGGCCCGACCAGAGTGCAAGGCCTGGCCGAGAAGCCCCAACTGCTCAGCGGGCTCGAGAACAATGCTAGCTTCCAAATCGGCGATGCGAACGCAGTACTCGTTGTGCCGGATTAGCATTTCCACCAAATGCCGAGCAGCGAAACCCCGACCTCCGGTCACCACGCACCACCTGTCTTCCACTGCCATGGCCAGACACGACGCTCACCTGATTCGAAGAATCCCAGATTCACAGTAACACACACCACAGGCACGGTCCAGAACAAAGTAGTGGTGAAGCACTAAAGCAAATCTTTTTTATGTAAAAAAATAAAAATAAAATAAAAATGCAAGTTTAATTGGGCCTGGGCCTAGAGTTGAATTGATGGGCTTAACCCGGACGCTTAGAGTGCAAGATATTTTCCCTCTAAAAAATTTGAAAAGCGCGTCATCTTGTTTCAAGTGCGGATGCAGAGAAGAGAAGAGATGTTCCACGATGAGTTGGGAAGAGAACGATGAATTTGAGATCCCTCTTACCCAAACGACAACGACTTTTCACGCGCTCGCTTCCGTCGATAATAATCAACGGCCATCCAAGAAACCTAAATGCAAAACGCTGACGCTTCATGGCATTGGGAAGGAGAACGCGCAACCCAGCGAGGGATGCGAAATTGAGAGCTGCAGCTTGGATTTCATTCCTTCCACCATAGATTGTGTTTCTGTTTGTAGTGTTCAACGTTTGGCAGAAGAGGACGGTGTTTCTTCTTCTTCTTCTTCTTCTTCTTCTGCTTCTTTATCGGAGCTGAAAACGAAGGGGAATTATCTTCGCAATTCGATAGAGTCGAAGCTGGTGGTTTCGAGAACCGATGCACTTAACTGTGCAGATGAAGATTCTGATTCGGAGCTTGAACTGTTGATGAATTTGTGCGATGAGTTAGAGGAAGTAGATAGCTCCGTTCGGTGTCCCCTGTGTGAGGTTGATATTTCGAACTTGACTGAGGAGCAGCGACATCTTCACACCAACAATTGTCTCGATGGAGGAGATAACGTAAGATCCCCGCCCTTTCTTCTTCAATGATTATACCTAGTTAACATTCCTCTCCCTCAGTTTGATTGCGTGGTGAATTTCATAAGCTAATGCTGCAAGTTGTATCAATGTTATGCAGGTTGCGGTTCCAGATGACGAGAAGGGTGCTCAACACATGCCAAAAGTCGTTTCTGTTGTTGGTTGGCTACGCGGGCTCGGTTTGGAGAAGTATGAAGATGTTTTCGTTAGGGAAGAAGTTGATTGGGACACCTTGCAATGGCTCGCAGAAGAGGTCAGCTTGTGTTTATTACTTGATCTCATTCATTTCATAAGTTTTAGGTTCATAATTCTTGCCACATTTGTTGATTGTTCATCATTGTTGCTTTGAAAAATTGTTTATTTAATTTTAGGAGAGTACATAACTTAATGAGGCTGTGTTATTGGAAATCTAAGGATGTGCTTGCATTTAGTTTTTCAAATTCCAAATTAAAAGGAGAGTATTGGTGTAAAACACATATGTACTACTGTGTGTATTAAGTGTCTCTATTTACTTTGTTGTTAAAGAGTCATGTTAACTGATTTTTCTTTTCTCCTCTTTTACTTCTGTATCTGCAGGATCTCTTAAGCATGGGTATTACTGCACTTGGGCCGAGAAAAAAGATAGTGCATGCCCTGTGTGAACTTAGAAAAGGAGATGCCACTACAAATGAGAAACATGAGGATGCTTTGGCTGAGCCTAGAAGGATTAGAAACCAGAAAGTCAAATTAAAACATGACAAATCTGAAAGAAAAGTTGATGGCACTAGTAAACCAGTGGCAAACAAATTAATTACTGAATATTTTCCGGGGTTTGCTTCCAAAGAAAAGAAAGTTTCTGCCTCTCCAGGAGAACAGCAGGAAATGAAAAGCGGTGGCTTGGATTCTGGTCGTAAGCACAAATCAAAAAATACGCCAACAAATAGAAAGCTCCGTGATGTTCCCAGATGGTGTGCTGTACAAGGAACGCCTTTCCGAGTGGTAAATAGCAGTTTAAATGATACACGTGTATTTAATTTGTGCTAATGTATATTCCCTTGATGCATTCCTTTTGGACTGTGGAAATATCTTAGCTAGAAGGGAAACTTTTTCTAAATGATCTGAAAAAAAGAAGAAAAATCCATTTTTTTTACATTTAAGTTGAGTTTTTGATTCATAATTGCGCGCGGAAAAGGGGGTTTTCATGTGTGGTGCTTGGTAACTGATTTCCATATCCATTCAAGAGAATGCTTATTGGCCATTTGGACGACAATTCAAACTGAGCATACACATCAATCACATTTCATGTTGACCTGCTGAACTAGGAAAAGGAAATTGAAAAAAAAGAACAAAAAATATGTATCCAATACTCATCTGCGAATAGCAAATAAATTATGAACCTCGATGTCTAAGAAACTTCTGCTATTCTATCACCATTATTGCCCTATCTTGTTTTGATGTAGGTCCGGGTATTTGACAAATACATTATTATACGCAGGATGCTTTCAAATATCTCAGAGGAGATTGTTCCCATTGGTTTCTCACACACTTCCACTTGGACCGTAAGTCTACTTCTGCATGTTAACATTCAATCTTTATCATAAAATTTCAATCGTGAGTCACTGTTTTCATGCAATAAACGTGTTTATATGTATATGTATTATATCATATTATTATATTATATATATGTATATATAAATGTATAAATTTAGATTGATTGTTGTGTTATATTGATTATTTATTTCAATCTGGTTAACTTTTAATTAATTTAACAGTGTAGTTTTCACTACTTTTAATTACAGTTCGGAACATAAGTTTTGGCCTTAAGATGTGATCTATTTAGTAGGCCAAGGGATTGTTAGGTCTTAGTAGATTCGACAGTTTTCTCACAGATCTCCATCAAATGGTTAGCTTACTAAGTTTGAATAATTGTTTTGGTATATTTTCTCTACATAATGCTTGACTTTGGCATACAATTTGGATATACAATTACGATGGACATCATCATAAATTCACATTGGGAGATCAAACATGTGCATCATGACAGACAATTTTGTAACAAAGTAGTTTTGATGCTTCTTTGATACATGGAAGTGCATTAAATGTGTGGATATACAATTATTGGAGACATTAGTTTAGACTACCGACCATTATAGAATTCCTTGTTCCAGCTCCTTGTAAGCTGATTATTACAATCAGAGTCAAACTTTTCCAAGTCACACCTTGGCTGTTGGTTGTCATTTGTCAATGCAGATTATCAAGGTCTCACCAAGTCATTCAATCACGGAAAGATCTATTGCTCCTCCGTTACAGCTAGACTTTTAAATATGAACATTGGAATTCCATATGATAAATTGCATGTTTTGCCTCTGAACCAAAAGGTTGAAATAGCTGGTGTTGATGTGACTTGCTTGGATGCCAACCATTGTCCAGGTTCCATAATCATACTCTTTCAACCTCCGAATGGTAAGGTGTGGCTTGTTTGACTTACTGATGTGCTTTTCTAGTTACCTATTGTTGTGTTAGAATTGACTGATGACTAGATGTTTTTCCTCCATTTAGGCGGTGCTCCACACGGGTGATTTCCGCTTTAGTGAAGAAATGGCAATCGATCCTCTACTACAGATGTGTCCTATCAACACTCTAATTCTTGATACAACATACTGCAATCCACGGGTGAGTTCAAATGTGAATAATGGAGTCATCTCTGTCAAATGACAAGAATGTATAAGTTTTTGCTTTGGAACCTGGCCTCCATAAATTTACTTTTGTCCAATAATGTAATAAATTAATAATGGAGTAGTACATTATAATCCAGCTACTCGAGATTGAGTCAAAGTGAACTGATTTTTAATCTAGTTGGGTCAGACAAATTTTCTAAAGAATCTTTGTCTATAGTTTGTCAGTGGCCTTGCTGACAGATCCGATCTATGATGGTTGGCTTGACAGTAGCATGGAGCGATAGCTTGGTATGATTCAGTTATTTTAGACAGATAATCACTTATATTTGCTAGCTTCTTGAAAAAGTTTTTGAAACATAGGCGATTGTTTCTGGGAAATTATTCCTTCCCAAACATGTTTGTTTTCCATAAAAAAGTAAAACTTAGCTTATGTCTGAATTAGACGGCCTTGGCAATTTACTGCAGAAATAGATTGGTAATAATTTATTCTTATTAGAAGATCACGTATGCAAGTTTGTTTTATATTATAATAATAATTTTAGCACGATAGCTTTTTGTATAAAAATGGTTGTGATTTGTGAATGCCTTATAAACAATCATGGTTGAGAGAGAAAAAGTAAGGTTTTAAAAGTAAATGAATAAGTGACAAAACGCAACAAACTTCTGCCTTTTCTCAAGTTTTTTTTCCAAAAACACATTAGTCAGCCATTTTACTAATAATCTTTGCGCATAGTTTATGCAATTACTAAATTACATCCAGTTTCTTAAAATCAGTTTGTATACTTGTAACTTTTCACTTTGACTCCTAATAATAATTGTTTTTAATATTTGTTCTCTGTTTCATTTCATTGCAGTATGACTTTCCAAAACAAGAGGCTGTAATACAATTTGTTATTGATGCCATTCAAGCAGAAACTTTTAATCCCAAGACTCTTTTTCTGATTGGCAGCTATACAATTGGTAGAGTTCAATACAACTCTGTTTCTGGATATTTATGCTACATACTATACAATGCTTTGGGTAGAGTTGTGTTTCTTTGGTAGTGTTGCCTAACTACTAGGAAACCAATGAGAAAAATGAAAAGATTTTCAATGTTCTCTTCTTGTCTCTATTTTCCTATGTTTTTATAGGAAAAGAAAGGCTATTCTTGGAGGTTGCTCGTTCGCTTCGGAAAAAGGTTCACGTGACTGCGGCAAAGTTGCGCCTTTTAAAATGTTTGGAATTTACGGAGGTGGATATGCAGTGGTTCACTTCAAATGAACATGAAAGCAACATTCATGTTGCCCCTATGTGGACGCTGGCAAGCTTTAAAAGATTGAAACACATATCAAGTCAATATAAAGTGAGTGCTGCTGCTTGCTTTTCTAGCAGATACAATATGCTAACTTTGTGGTATTTTTTAATGTAGCAAGGAACATATCTTGATGTATGCATATAGATCTACAGTATATACATATAAGACACTAACATAATATTTTTTCATACTTTGATCTAATATTTTGTTTGAGAACTGTTCCATGATGGAATATATCGGTGGCTGGATTTTACAGCTTTTGAGCAGGATCTTCATACTCAATTACATTCGTCTTTTAACTTTTTAGTTCTACATTTCTAATCATCAGATGCCTTTTTCTTTAATTAGGATCGGTACAATCTTATAGTTGCTTTCTCCCCCACTGGTTGGACGTTTGGCAAAGGTAAAAAGAAATCTCCTGGAAGATGGCAGCAGGGTACTATTATTAGGTGATGCTTTAATTTCCTTAATACTGTCTTTTTTATTACATACTTTTGATTGAATCATATATCTGGATTAAATCCCTCAAGATACTCGTGTCTCTTTTTTCGTTCAACTTCTGGTCAATAGAGCTTGTTTTACCAAAGCCCTGCTCTCACAAGTACATATTTTAGTTATATTCGCTGGACTATTTAGTACGCGCACAGTGGACTATTTTAGATCGGGCTCACTTTCCTTCAATTTTATATGTATTAACTAATTGAAGATTTCCTTGTTTATCAGGTATGAAGTGCCTTACAGTGAGCATAGCAGCTTTACAGAACTCAAAGAGTTCGTAAAAGTTGTATCTCCTGATAATATTATACCAAGTGTGAATAATGATGGACCGGAATCTTCTGATGCAATGATTTCTCTATTGTTATCTTGATTTGTTCACCAAAAGGGTTTAGTCTACGGCTGTGATGTGTACTGTATGATTAATCTTAAATAAAGGTTCAATGAATTTTTCCATATCTTTTGTTTTGTTTAAGGGAGACCTTAGGGTGCTTGAGTTTTAAGATCAAAATTTTTTTGGAAGAAAATATATTAGAGAATTCTGATTTTGTTAATATGTTTGTCAATCAAGAAGTTGATAAATGAAATTTCTTTCTACAGTGCTCTTTAGTCAGATGATTATACTATGCGAACTTATATCACTTTTTTAGTAGACTTGAGTTTGTCGTTTTGCCAAAAGATTGATGCAGATTGAAAATACTAAAAAATGAGTGCTCATCATACGTATATTCAATAGTGTCGGTTTTTATGTCAACTGTGATCAAAATCTGAAGTGATTGCCATTTGCTATTTAAGACAATAAGTGGGAAATTTTATGTAATTACCTCTTTTATTCCTTTTGATCCAGAAGTTAAGCAATCCACTGCTCTTCCCACACAAGGATGTTGCTTATGAAATTTCTTGCTCAACTGCAATCTGCTGGTTTTATTACACCTTTCTAGAGTCATTATGAGACGCACCATTAACATTTGACTGCCTATATTCGTCATCAAAGGATCCTATACACTTGCTTCTCTCATTATAAAAATTCGAGTTATATTTATTTATTTATTATATAATACGTTTTGACAGAAGAAAACATATGAAAATAAAAAACGTGAAAAAGAAAAAATAATAAAAAGAGACGGTGAATGTGTGTATGTATATAGATATATAAAATATTTAAAAATTAGACATTATGTTTAATACATTATATATATATGTATACACACACCTTAGAAAGTAAGAGATAAGGACAAAAAATATAATAAATAATATGATAAAAATTAAAAATGAAAGATATAAATAAAAAATAAGACGTGAAAAAATTGGTTATAAAAAATAATGGTGAAATCTATTTAAAACGATATGTTCATTTATATTGCCACAAAAAAAAATACTTTGGACAGCTCATTCTCCTTTTCTTACTAACTCTCATTTTCAGAACATATAGTTCATGTATATTGAAAATGATTATTTTTCATTATTTTATATTTAAAAAGTACACAAGAAAAATTATGAATGAAGTATTATAAACAATTAATAAATCTAATTTTTACGTATAAAATATTATGGGATTTATTAGAAATAATGATAATAAAAATTCTCTTTTATTATTTTTTCTTTATCATATATTTTTATTTTATATTTTTCATTTTCTATTTTTCTTCTGTCAGAATACGTATATATTATTTAATGTCAGTTTCAATTATTTTATAACCTTTATTACTATTAACATCTAAAATTTTATGAAATCCTTTAATTATTAAATGGAATAAATAATATCATGAGCACAAAGTATTAATAAAAAACATTCTTTTAAAAAAATTGCTTTGCCGTTAAATAAGCGCCAAAAGTTGTGGCAGATTACAAGTGAAAAAGACAAAGAGGATAACATTTTGTTTTGAATTCTTTTTTCATGATTTTATTCTTAATTATTAGTAGAACCCTCAATTTGTTCCAATGATTTGGCCCTCATTCAGGGATGGACTAGTCTATGGACTTTTGAATTTTTAAAAAAATTATTTATTATTATATAATTAGTCTAGCTTATTTCATGAACTAGTTTATTTTTTGAACTTACAATTTTTTGAAAATTTTCACATTTACTACTACTGATATAATTAGAGAATAATATTCATTCTATAAATTATTTTTAGAGTTCTATAATTCAATTTTAGAAGTGTGTTCAACTAGTAATACTGATAAAGGTCCAATATCATTTACAACTCACTATTTGAGTTTATCAACATATTTTTATTTTTTATAAATGACTCATTAAATTACGATAAATTATTTTAAAATAAAATTAACTTTTTATTCAACATTCTAAATATTTAGATTCAAATGTTAGTCACAAAATTGATGCGTGCATTCAAGTAAAGGAAAATTTTAACTTACCATTGGCAATATATTACAATCTATCAAAAATCAAATGAGCATGGTAGTACCAACCATTATTCCTTCTATAAAAGTTTTAATGGTCGTGGTGTTTATTCTTTAATTATAAAAATGTTATTCACGATTATTTTAAGTGTGTTATTTATTTATAATTTTTTTATGCACCTAAAAATTATATCATCAACCACTAAAAAATTATAATATTATACCTTTTAAGATAGTTATAATAAAAATT
>JAMLFT010005947.1:0-16806 GCA_026544285.1 Pachyrhizus erosus
TATATATATAGATGAAATAAAGATAAAGTCTATCTAATTATAACAGACCCATCTAATCAACAAAGATGTGATTCAAATTCAATTGCGACATTCTGTTATTGTAATTCAAATTCAAATGATAATGAAGCATTCTATTATTGTAACAGATCCTTATCTCATATTACACTTCCTCAAGTTGGGAGTATGCATTACGGACACCTAACGTGGACAATAACTCCTGAAATTGCTTGATGCCTAGTAACTTTGTGAATAAATCCACTTCTATTCACTTTGTTCGCTCATGGAGAATTGGATTGGAAGCCAAGTGCATAGCTGATTGGTTGTCACAGAAAAGAGTGGTTGGATTCGAGGGTATCACTTGTAAGGAGCCAAGTAATTTGCACAACCATATCATCTCACTAGTTACATGAGACATGGACCTATACTCTACTTCAGTTGAGGACTTGGATATTGTAGTTTGCTTCTTTGTTTTCCATGAGATGGGAACAGGTCCAAGTTTCATGACATATTCAGTGATGGGTCTACGTGTCAAAGGACAAGATGCCCAATCGAAGTCACTATATCCTTCCAAGGTTAAGTCATTGTCCTTAGGCAGTCAAATGCCTTGACCCGGCGTTGACTTAATCTATCGTAGAACTCACATAGTAGCAAGTTAATGGTCCTATTGAGGAGCTTGCATAAACTGGCTTAAGGTATGAACTGAATAAGACAACTCCAAGCGAGTGATAGTGAGGTATATTAGATGTCCTGATGCATTAGATAAACGATGATGTTGCTCCATGGGAAAGCTACATGGTTTGCAATCTGTCATTCCACATTCTTGCCAGATATCCAGTGCATATTTACACTGGCAAAGAAATAAACCATTGGGACTCCAAGCTAGTTCCAAACCTAAAAAGTTTTTTAATATCCCCAAGTCCTTCGTATGGAAACATGTTGCATTATTGTTTCCAGCAATCACCAAATCATCAACATATACTAATGCAACTATGAAAAATTGGGACGTGGAGTAGGTAAATAAGTTGTGATCAGCATCACTTTGATGAAACCCATAGCCAACCAATGCTTAAGAGAGTTTAGCATAACCTTGAGGCACTTCCACTCTTTGTGAAGATCTGCGTGAAGGAATGTGTTGCTTACGTTCAGTTGATATAAAAACCATCCTCTGGATATTGCTATAGCTAACAAACAACGAATAGTGGTCATCTTAGCCATCGGCGTAAAAGTCTCGGTGAAGTCTTCTCCTTCCACTTGCGTGTAACCCTTTGCCACGAGGCCTTGTATTTGATTCTATAAACCCATTTGCAGCTTATTAGTTTCTTACTTTTGGAAATGGTTCAAGGGTCCAAGTTTGATTTGCTTCTAATGTAGCGAGTTCACGAGCCATTGCTTCGCGACATGTTGCACTCTTAACTACTTGTGAATAATTCTTTGGCTCATCATTTGAAGAGATGGCGGCATGAAAGCTTGATGAGTAGAAGAAAATTTATTGTAGTGAATAACGTTTGAAATGTGGTAAGACTTACTAGAGGAGTTCGATGACTCATGAGGCTTGTGTGAAGGGCTATTTCCAGGTAGATTGTAGCACCATAATAATTGTATATAATAAATTAAATTATTGAACATTGAAATAATTAATTGAGATAAGGAAATATAATAAATTAAGATATTAGCCTAAAAAAATATTGATAAGATATAATTAAGTTTTAGTCAATTCAAATTAAATATCAGTCAATTCTAATAAACAAAAATAAAAAACATTTGACAAGTCAATTTATTAAAAATAATTTAATAAATAAAAATAAAATTAATTTAAATTTAATAATTAGAATTTTGAACTTTGAATTAGTTAGTTAATGAATTTAAATTTAATAAAATTAATTAAAATAAAATAAGAGTTAATAAAATTAGTAATTTTTATTGATAATTAAGTTAATGAATATTTGAATGTTTTTATTATAATATAAAATTAGATTTTTAATCACACAAAAGATTTATTGATAAGTTAGTAATAATTATAATTAGTGAAATTAAATATTTTAAGGTGATTAATAATTTAAAATTAAGATAATTAGAATTAATTAAGTTTATTTATTAATTAATCTTAAAAAGAAAAATTAGTAAGAAATTAATTAATTGATCGATTAAGCAATTTAATTACCTATTAAAGGGTTAGTAGACAAAAAATTCATTAAATTAGGAAATTAAAATATTAATTAATTAATAGGAGATTAATACTAAATAAGAGAAATAAATAACTAAAATAAGAATGTTCATAGTAAATTAGTCAATGAAAATTATACAAAACGATAAAATTTCTACTAATGAAAACAATACAAAAATCGAGACAGACCAGAACCTAATTTAATTGTTTCTCATATAGGTCAAATTAAAACAAAATTAGAGACATTTAGAATAAGAGTGTCAAAAATAAAAAATAAATAAATAAAAGCTACAAGAGGGATTTTGTGTCTTAAAAATGTGAATTAGGAAAAAAAACTCTTCATTCTTATCTATTCTAATTTCTAGACTTTTTTTCTACCCCTAGAACCTTTCTTCTCTTTATTTCTGACAAATCCTCTCAAATTTCTAGAATATACAACCATTGAAATTGTCTTAAATCAAAGTATGGTGCTATGGATTCAACAAGTTTTCTATCAACACTTGTCATCAAGTGTTTGAAGCAAGGATCAAAGAAAAATGAAGGATTCTCACCTCAATCTTGTTTATTGACCATTGTCATGGTTTTACTGTGTATATTGTGTATATTGCTATATTTGTTTATTATTTTTTATGTTAATTTGGTTAAAGTAATGCATGAAAGATAACGGATAAATGGATAACTACTACTATTTATTAACTTTTTTAAATATGTCCAAATTTATTTTGTGTGAGATAATGGCATGCCTAAAGTTTTTAGGATCTTTGGGTTCATCTGTAATTATTTCAGATTTTTCTGAAGTCATACACTAATTTTAAGTCAATTTTCTTTTAAAGAAGTTCAATCTGTCTAAGATATTAGAAAACTTATAGAAAATTATTTTGATGGAATTTTGAAAAAATGAAAGTATGGAAATGATCCTTAGGACATGTGGATACTCTTTGAATTTTCTTGTATTTAATTATGGGTTTTTGATATTTTTAAAACTGGTTTTTATTAAATTACTAAAAATCTATCTAGGAGATAAAATAAATGGTAGAGAGTAGTTTTGGTGAACATTATGACTTGGAAATTTTATTGTGAATATATGATGCCTTATGTGTCTACTGGTAATTTATTTAGAACTTTTGGAACTTTTTTAGTATTTATTAAAAATGAATAGTCAAATGTTTTATTCTTTACAAGTAGCTTTGTGAAATTTTAAAATAATGGTAAAAAGAAATTATTTGGTCTTGGAAAAAATTATAGGAGATCTTGAGATATGAAGGATGAGCTATATAAATATTTAGGACCACTTCACTTGATTAGGTATTTTTAATATTTTTGAGAACTCAAAAAATAATAAATAAATAAGGAGTAAGTAAAAATAATTAGAAAATCATAGTAAATGTTAGAAATAAATTAGGATGAATTTTTGTTGTGAATAATATTTAAATACATTTTTTATTGTATTATTAAAAATGAGATCATCATTGTAATTGACGTCAAATTCTGAACTACTGAGGGTGGAAATGAGGTGTATCATTTATTGTATGCTAATAAGTATATGTGTGAAGAGTTATTTAATTATGGGTTAACAAATCTTGGGGATATATCACCAAGTTGTGAAGAGTTTTGCATAAAGCCGACTTGAAAATTCTAACTAAAGCAAGATAATTACAATCGGTTGAGAACCTTACCTAATTATCGAAATGAATTGATAAGTTATCCGACTTAAAGTAAAGTAAAGTAAAATCACTAAGTTTCAAAGGTTCTAATAACAATAGATTCGTGTGAGTTAAAGTATGAATTAACAAATTAAATTAGGATGTGTTGGAATTAAAAGAGTATGTAGGAGAAGTATGTTTGTGTTTGTGTTTTGATTATTAGTGTGAGTGAGACAATGACTCGTCTATACATTTTATTTTATTTTTAGATAAAAAAACTAGTGTTTTAGTGCAACAAACAACGATGGAATGAGATAACTACTACAAGCATTAATGACATAGATAAAATGTTTTGAGAAAATAGAGATTCTACAAGGAGACTTTACAAGTTTTTGTGATAATATGAAAGTTAGATTTTATCGAATCACTACTTTAAGTTTTAATCTTTTATTTAGAAGAGGGTAAATTAGGTTTTATTTTATATTGTATTATTCTATTAAGATGTGACTTGACTGTATTATATTTTAAATTTTAATACTATTAATGTGTATTTATGTGAATAAATTATAATAATTTAATGATGAAAATGAAGATGATTAAGTGATCCTTTATTATAGGTGTAATTATTATGAACATACAAATGAAACTCTTTCATTTTATAAAAATATATCAATTTATGATGTTTTTCACGAGGTGTAATTTTATTAAAATTAACTATTTTATCTCATATTTAAAACTAATGGTGTGTTAATGAGGACAAATAATATTTTAAAAATTTTTAAGTTATGTAGTTTTATATATAAATTAAAATGATGAGAATCGATTTTTTATATAATTGAAGATTAATTTTAATTGTTAAATTTTAAATTATTTTCTAAAATTTTAAAATAATAAAAAATTTATTATAAATCACAGTAAAAATCACGCAGATAAGGGAATGATTGCCTTGTCGGAGGACCCAAGTTTGAAATGTGAGTTTCTTCATTATTATTAGCTTATTTACCTCGGTAGAACTAGAATCTTGCAAAGCCTCTGCATGAATTGAAGACATGTCACTTCATGAGTTTGCCCGAAGGTGGATTTGGATTGTGATGTTGGTACATTCAGTACCATTATCACTTGGCATGAGTTTAACTTTGATATTAAACTAGGTTTGAATCATGGTGCAGATATTCACAAGAGATGCTCAGAACTTCTGATTTTTAACTCAAAAGATATACCCAAACTGATCAGGTATAATAATCTACAATCGTGAAGAAATAATGAGCCCCATCATGAGGCATGGTAGGAAGGCTGTCTAAATTGCTTAGAGTGATGACATGTATAACAACACTCAAGTTTATTCTTATCAAAATGGAAATTTAGAAAACTAGAAAGCCTAGATATGTTCTGCTCCGAGGGATGCCCCCATCCTTGTGTGCCACAATGCTGTTTCATTCACAGTGCTGGCTGACAGAGATGAACCTTTATTTGCTTCCTTCTTCCTTATCTCGTATTAGCACGTTTACATTTAAATATATATATATATATATATAGTTTAGTTAAAATAGAGTTCCATTCTTTTTTATTTTTTTTTTAAGTCAGAAATGGAGAAAGAATAGACCGAGAAATTAATTTATTTTCAAGTGATTGAATAAGTTTAATAGATACGAGTAAACAACGTACATTTTTTTATGTACCAAAAAAATGTATATTTTTTTATTCAAAAAGAAAAAAAAGAGAGGGGAAAGCAATAAGAAAAAGAAACACTATATTAAGAAAGAAAATATAAGCTCCATCCCAGAAGGTGGAAAGTTCCATAAACTTGACTCATCAGCATTGGATACTCATTTCTTGGGCCGGAAGTAAGCTGGAACGTTGCTTTTCTCAACAAGACAAGACGAGATTGATATACAGTTCGTGTTTAAATTAGAATTTGCAATCTCAATTTTACAAAAACAAATAAAATTAGTTAAAACAATATAATAGATAAATTGATTTGTATTTAAAATATTTATTTTAAAATTAATTTAACATTATGAATATTGTTAATTTAAAGGATAATATTATTTCTAATAAAAAATAACTTAAATATGAAATTGGTCCTAAAATATAATATTTTTTTTCTTTTGGTTCTTAAGAAAAAAAATTATTTTGATCATTTGAAGATTTTTTAGTTTAATCCTAATATTAAATAATGTTTTAATTTTAACTTTTGTTGTCTTTTAAATTATGACTTAAAACTAACTTTGACAGTTTAATGATATGTTATATAATCAAAAAGTTTAACAATATAATTGAATGTAATTTGTTTTTGTCAAATTGTATTTTTAAATTTCTTTATTAATTAGTTTATTATTATTAATTATTTTAAACAAATATAAATTTAAAAACACAATTTATTAACAAAAAATATATGTGACTATATTATTAGATTCTTTAATGATATAATAAGTCATTAGAATATTAAAGTTTCTATTATAATATTATTTAATATTATTACTTAACAGCAGAAATCAAAATAATAAAAATAATCTTCAAAAGGCTAAAATAAAAAAGAATTTTCAAAGACCAAAATAAAAAGACATTATTTTTTAAAGATGAAATTGGTATTTAAACTTAAAAAGTTAACTTAAAATTATTAAACATGTGAAATTCTTATTGATTTGATTAAAAATATATTATTAAATTTAGACTTTTCAGACCAAAAACAGTTCACTGTTCATAATAGGATAATTTGACTTTTCAACATTATTTCATAAATAAGGGCCACTTTTGGTGATCCTAAGTTCACACATACTTTAGTTGAAAACTTGATTAGAATTTTGAGCTTTAGGACCTTTAAGATTCGAACGTGAGCAAAATTAAAAGATAAATTTTATCAATGCACACAAATAAAATTTTACTCAATACAAAAATAAAAAGTATTAGTTAGTTGCATATTGAGAGAGTCAAACCAAACTTATCTCAAAATTGTCCATCAATAAAAATGTAAATGAATCAAACTATTGATAAATTATTTATTAAACAAACATACATGAACTTGAAGTTGAACTCAATATTTTATTAGTAGATTATTATCTAATATTAAAATGTTTTATTAAATATTAAATTGATAAAGTTAAAAAAAATTAATTTTTTATAAATAAAAAATAATCAAATTATAAATAAGTTAAACAAATCAAATTTAAACTTTGATTTTTTAAAACAAGTCAAAGTCAAAACTTAAAAAAGAACTCATTTTAATAAATGAGTCAAATCTAAATCAAACTTTTTTTCTCACACACCAAACTTAAATTTAAAGTATTCGACTCAAACTCATTTACGCATGTACCCTCCATATATGCGCAACATTGGAAAGAAAATACATTCAACAGCAAATTAGGATTTGACATCCCCAACCCAAAACCAAACACAACCTTTTTCACAATTACTTGTGCAAATTGTGAACTGCAATAAAACGTAAGTGGTAATGACTGCATTTTCTTAACCTAGTAACTTTTCTTTCTTAACACAAATTAAATAATCTCGCACTGCGTGATAGAAATGTACTAATTCAGTGGTACATGCAACACATGTGCATAATCAAATAATTAAAGAGAAATGTTACTTTTTCCAATATAACAAGATTCAGGAACTGCATGATGAATCAAAGAAAGCTAACAGTATACAATTTTTATATAAAATAATTAAAAGTAAAATAATATAAGCAATTCATTTAAGTCATGTACGTCATTCCTGATGTCTTCATGTTAGACATTTTCTTGCAACTTTATATTTCTTTAAATTAAATATGCAGAAATGCTAAAAAAAAAGTACCAAATCAAATAGACGATTAATTCAACGTAACTGTCCATATTTCTTTTCTTCGTAACTGTAACTGTCCATATAGTTTTTTCTTCGTAACTGTGTAACTGCCCATATATGTTTATGCGCTCCTACGATTAATTTTTTATTATTGCATAACAATTTAATATGAATAACTTTGTACTACACAAAAATTTTGAATAAAATGTCTAAGAGCATTTATTAACATTTTTATATGTAAAATATTTATATCAATTTAATTAGTGTCTTAAATTTATTTACTTTGTGTGTGTCTACACCTGCATAAAAAAATGAAAAAGAAAAAAAATATAATAAATATTAATATAATAAGATATTACTCTATATGTATTACGTGAAATAATAAAATTTAATGATAAAATATTACTTTATATTTGTGTGTTATATGTCTGTTTTGGGAGAGAAAGTAAAAGGAAAAGAAATTAAGAAAAGGAAAAACAAGAAATGAAAAATAAAAAGTGAGGGGACTATGTAAGTTGTTTGATAGAAAAAAAATATTAAAACTTTTTTTGAGTAGTAAAAAGAAATATGCATATAAAATAATAAAAAATATAATTAATGAAATAAAAAATTTCTGTAAAAATAAGAATAATTTTATCTTAACTTTAATATATAACTCACCTTTTTCATCTTCTTTTCTCTCCAAAACCAACCGATTGTAATTGGCCATAGATTTGGCAATTTCTTTCCCATTCTTTTACTTTTAAGAAGTTTCATTGTTGAAAATGTGGAATAAAAGAAAAAGAGTATTATTTTCCATCCGTTTATTATTTCTCCTTTCATATTTAAGCAATCTAAACTTACGCCTAAGCAATATATATAATGCCAAGTTGCTACTTGCTAGGTTTGTTTGGAGTGGTTGTAATTTTTATAATTTTTTATTTTTAAATATAATTTTTAAAATAAAATATATTTGATAAAAATAAAGTTAAAATGGTTTTTAATTTAATTTTAAAATATTCTTATACTCATTTTCAAAATCAAGAAAAAAAGTTTTAAAATTTTGATTTTTAATTTTTGAAAACAAATGTTTACAACTTTTGACAATAAACATTTTCATTATCTTCACTCTCATCAACATCACCATTCACCATCTCTCACATTATCATTGCGTCACCACCACCACCTCGTTATTATTATTGTCATCGTCACTACCACTATCCTGTAACATCCTGATTTTAAATAAAATTAAATAGTATAATAATAACTATAATAAGAAATAATAGTATGTAATAATAATAATAATTAATTTAATCATAGTATTAACGATAATCCCTAACAAGAGAGTTAGAATCTTGTATGAAATGTCTTCTTTAGAATGATGTAAATGATTTTTTACTAATATTATTGACATTGTCTTTATTTCTAAATTAAAATTTAGGGATTTAATTATTATATTTATGATGTTGGCATAATAAAGATTGATTAATTAATTACAAATGAATAATTATTTAAAAAATAAATAAATAATTTAGAAACCTTTCATTTATATAATATATGTGACCATAAAACATATATATGTGTAAATAAAATTTATATATATATATATATATATATAAAGAGGAACAACAATAAAATAAAATATATAGAGCTAGGAATTGGACCCAAGACCAAGAAGAAGCTAACTCCTAAACCTCAGGCTGTAGAGCCCATTTGTGAAATGAGAAGGTGCTAGGAGGAGACAAGGCTCGAACCTAGGTGCTAGGAGGAGAAGGAGGTGTAATTAACCACTAGACTGGGAACCCAATCTGGGAGAGAAGGGCACGTTCTAATACTATATACATTTATAATACCAAGCTCAGGAGAAAATCAATTTGCAAAAACCAAAATGCACTAGATGAGGTTCAAACCTAAGAACCTAGCGCTAGACTCAGCGTCTTAACTGCCCAGACAGAGTGTGTTTGGTACTGTAAAATTGCAAACCCTTTGTTTGATTACAAAAAACGTGCGTAAATAAGTGGCAACAGACGAGCCAGGTCGCTCTCTACAAACTGCCTGTAACTCCTTGTCTTTCCTTTGTTTGTAAGCCATCCTAGGCCTAGGAAAAAGTTGTTTCTACAAAACCTACCCCTATAGGACCTCTCAACCACGTTCTTTCATCCATATCCATATAAATGCCACTAAAGGAAGGAGGAAGAAGACCGGAAGCACCAAGACCAAACTTGAAGAATATACGAATACACATACTTTGGACGTCATTGCAAACCAAGAACCAAAACCAAGAGAGGAATCGAAAGAAAGAGTCACCATTTCATTCACTAGGAAAATTGTGACTCGTCGGAGGCAACATTGGAGGTAAGGAGGAGTCTCCATTTCGTGAGGTTGTCTCTCTACTTGAATTTGTTGATGCTTATGCCACTAGATTGAGACTTCGGTTAGTTTCATCAAATCATGTATGTGTTTATACTAAAGAGTCACCCAATGTAGTTGTTGCCTTGGCATTGCTTAGGTTTTGATTTCATTCTTACTATTTTATACTCATGGTCCTTTCATTGAGACATTGAATGATTTGACCACTTCTGAACTAAGTAGATTTTCATATGTGGGTTACCAAATACGTATGTGATCATGCTATTTGGAGTTATTGGATGCCTCGGGTTGATGACTATCTTGCTGCCATACTTGCTTAACTTACAGTGTGTTCGTGGTGTGATTATATTGAAGTTATTTGGTTCTGTATATATGGCCCAAGAGAGGAAAGAGAGAGAGAGGGACAAAAAAGAGAAAGAGAGAGAGAGAGGAAGGGAGAGAGAGAGAGAGAAAGAGAGAATAGAGAGAGAGGAAGAGAGAGAGGGAAATTTTATGCTTATAAATGAAATTGAAATTTCAAAAATTAAATAATTACATAAATCAAATAGGTATAGGTACAAATAAATTTAAATAATTAAATAAATAATAAATAAATAAGAATGAATTACTATTATTTTTAATAAATGATAATTACAATGTTAAAAATGATATGATAGTAATAACATCATGAATACTACTAATAAATAGGAAAATTAGGACTAGGGTATTAAGATCAAGAGATCCCTTTTGGGGAAGAAATTCTGAATAGTATAGGATAGATAAATTGTTAACTCCTAAATTTTTGTTCTTTAATTATTTATTAAATCATTGTTCCAATTCTTGATGTTTGTTTATTTCTTGATAAGTGTACTGGGATATGAGATATGTATGAAAAAGTAGGTACCCGTTACTTTTTAAGTATTATTGAATCATTATTACTTGTTTAGGAATAAGGAATGAGATTGGAACCATTAGGATCAAAGGCTTTATCTTTGTTGTTAGGAGAGAGAAATTATATGTTTGAGGTATGTTATGATAAAAGAACGTGATAGAAGATCTCTAGGAAACAAAAATAAATAAGGGTAATAGGATAAGAAATGTGCAATGATTTAATGGTGACGAGTCTCGACAATAATGATGGCTTTCCATGTGTAAATGTCTTGTCAATAAATTTGAAATTGAAATGGCCAATGACCTAATTGTGTAAAGAGAATGCTAGAGAGCTTTTAATGTTGTCATGCCTCATCTGATGAAGTAGAGTTATGATAGTACCAACAATGGAGACTTGGTTGTAAGGATTGTAGAGGTGGGTGACTATTGTTATGACAAAACTTTGTGTGAGAAATAAGACTGTAGTGTGACATGGGTTGACTATAGAAGGTACTTGAGGAATGTTCGCAAGCTCTTGGAGTTCTTGAGGGTAGTATAAGAGGCCAAGTTGTGACGACTCTAAGATTAGAGGGATTCACTTAACTGACTTAACGTCTCCGACAAAGTAGAACATTACCATGTTCAGTTGAAAGTATCCTAATTTGATGTACCATACAAGATATGTACTCCTGATCGTTACCCAAAAAGCAAATCTGGAAAAACAAATGACACGTTTCGTGTAAATCCTCTTAGAGATAGAAAATTTGAAGACATCGAGGGGCCCTAGATGTGATTAGTAAAATAATTAGATAGGCGCGACGAGGTGGAAGAAAGTACGCGATAATATATATATTTTATTTTATTTCATGATTGTGTATGCTTAAGGATGAATGACTCACTTCTACAACCCTCACTTTTCAAATGTTGATGACAGAAGCTAGTTTGTTGACTTCCAGATAGAAAATACAACTCCTAACAAAGTGATAGGGGCGAGTCCTCACTTCTAGAGGTGACTTCCAATTAGGGAGGAGTCGGCAGATACCCACCGGGCAACAAATTTGGACCTTAAAGATTTTGTTGAAATATTTTATAATTTAATGTATATTATTCTATATACTTATATGTTATGCATGTATTTTGGTTGTATGAGATTCCTTTGTGCAAAATTATTGATATGTAGCCTAAGGTAACTCTGTATTTCGATAGGACAATCAAACTTGCATGTTTAATGTAATAGTTATTTAATATTTTTCTTAGTGATGCATGTTTACTATGTTTTTTTATTTCTATTTTCCATTCGCTACACGTTTATCAATTGTGTGATAGCTATATTGGAATTTTAGTTGGAAAAAATAATGGAAATGAATTGGAAAAAGTTTTACCAATACCTTTAATCAATTGTTTTTGAAAGATTTTAAAGTAAAAATTATTTGGATTCTTTAACTAAGAAAATTAAGTCTTTTGCTTTCAATGAAAAGGTTTTTATTAATTATGAGATTTTCAAATTTTAAAATGATAAAAAAGGGTGCTATAATGTTATCGTTATTGTGATTGTCACCATCACCACCACTATTTCACCACTGTCACCACCACATTGACACTATCACCATCTTTACATTGATATTTCTCAACACTATTAATATTATTTATTCATGTGTAATTTTTTGTTTAATAAAAATTAAGTATAAGTTATAAAAATATTAATATTATATATCTTTATTATTGTTGTTGTCAAGTTCATGTTATTTTTTATTTGTATATTTTTAATATATTTATTTTTATTATAAAATTTATATTTTTAAATTTTTTCTACTATTTTTATTATTTTTTTAGTAAGTTTATTTATTATAATTATTTTTATATATTAATAGTGAAACAATATACGATACAATGATTAACTCATTTTATTTATTTTCAGTTTACAATAACTTTTTTTTTTTAAAAATAACTCAATACTAAAACTGATTTTAATTTTTAAAATTTTCAAAATTAAAAACAGAAAACCACTCGACTAAATATTATTTTTTCTCATTACCATTTTGACTGATATATCAATTAAATATGGAAAGGGAAAAAGAAAATCATTTTTTATAAGCAAAAGAGTTTTAGTGATATTTAAGTATAAGGGATACGTACCTTACCGTGTCAACAAGAATATTCTAAGCAACACGATAACAAGCTAGCCTCCCCTTTCTTTTAGCGCCAGTTCTTTCATTCTAACCGTTTCTATAAACTAGTCATTTTTGTTTTCTTTTATCTCATTCTTACCTTATTTATTTTTATGTTTATCATGTTTTTCTCTGTTCTTTTTGTATCTTTCTTCCTTCTATCCTAATCCACTAAAACTTAGAGGACACACATTTAGATTTTTCCCAAAATTGTAATTACCCACCAACTTTGGGCCCTCTTTGAAGATCTTAAGACATAAGGTTACTATGTTACAAAAAAAATAAAAATAAAAAAAAAAATAAGGATACTAACTGCAAATAAAATGAGAGAACGAGGGAACATAATTATAAATGTGAGATTCATGAAGAAGGGACCAAAACCCTTCCGAAAGAGCACCAATTAAACCAATGCGTGCATCATGCACACTAAGCAATAAGCTCATGCGCTATAACTAAGTCATTTGAATAATTTAGTTGTTGTCACCTAACATTTTAGTAAGTACACAGACTCACGGTTAGACTCGGTCAACTTTAACGTGCCAAATTGTAACATTGAGATTCTGACAAACTTACACTCTTTAAATATGGTTTACTTGTAAACTAGTAGATTCTCTTTTTCTCTTCATTTCACAATTTTTATTGATTTTGATATGTATCATAAGGTGAATACGAAACACAAGAGCACGTGCCAAATAGTCCTTGTAATGCTACAGATTCTTCTTTTTCATATGGCTGGTTTATATTTTTTTTTAACTATTTATGTTATAACTACCGTTTTTCATTCAAATAATAACTATCAACATTTACATGCCTTATACTTCTTTTAATTTTTATGTAATTCTTCTTATCCGTTCAGTTTATTTCAATGTTTCATTCAATTTTTTTTTGTTTATGTTTAAAATAAAGTAGTACAATGAATTTTTAATTTCTTTTGAAATTATATGAATTTTAATTTGGTCTGTTTCATAAGAAAGTTTCAACAAAAGAAAACGCTGATAATTTTGTTTTATAATTTTTTTAAAATTTATTTTCAATATCAAATTTCATAAAATGTTTTTAGTATAAAAAATTCTTAAAAAAATAACCAACAAACGTCATTAATCAAATGGTTTCAATCAGCTTAATTTTAAAGAAATGATTTTTTAATATTGTTGTGTAAAAATTTAAGGTTAGTTGAAAATCTTGCTTCAATAGGATCTCAAAATAATGATAAAACAATTTGCGTCAAGAAAGGGAATCTACTTGACTATGGTTCCCAAGCTATTCCAAAGAGTGCTTAGTGTAACAGAACAAAAAGAAAGGAATTGAGTGAAAATAAAAGGTTGAAAGCCTATAAAGGAAAGTTGTAATTCACAACGATAAAGGAAAACTTTAAAGGAATGTGGTAAAAATAATAATAAAATAAAACCTAGGGCCCACATTGACACTTTTCCATAAAATCCATTAAACCATCACCAAAATATCACATTTACATCTAATCACCTAGTTTAAACATCTAAGCCCATTTAATTTTCTTAAAAGTTCAACCCCACTACCTTAACATGCAAGGGCACCTCTTCTCCCTCACCTATATTCTGAAGTTAACTTCATTTTCTCTCATTTGTTTCCAAGAGAAAATTGTGAGCTAGGCCAAAGACACCAAGGAGAATTCAAGTTCCTTTTTGTCTTCCAACTCCATGCTTTTGAACATCAACCTTTCTTCTTCAAATCTCTTGTTAAGGATAAAATCTTATTGTGGATTCAAGCTTTCTTAGCTGAGCTTGAAGGCCAAGTTTATGCATCTTCAAAATAAGTTCTTGCATGTGTCTTTTCTTCACAAATCTTCTATTGCATGTTTGAAAAATTACATTTTTCTTCATTTTGTTTGAATGTTGCATTTGTTGGCTTGGTTTCTCTGGCTTGCATGTCATCTTCTCGTTGTTTCTTTTTTATTTTCAAGTCATGAGGATGATCCTTAAACAAATGAGACTTTGTCCAAAATTTTCCATATTTTTCTAAATTAATTTACTATTTTTTTATTGCCAAAGAATAGGAGACCATGGTTAGAACTTAGCTTCCTACATGTGCATGTGCCACCATTCTGGCATATCTCTTGATCCAACTGATGGATAAGCTTCAAAATTATCTTAGTAAGAAGGTAATCTTATATTTTGGAGCTTTTGGAAGATAATCTTAGTAAGAAGGTCGAATTAAACATTCAATATGTCTCTTATGATTTCAATTTTAGAGTTGTCAAGACTTGATGTTTCTAGAACCTGTACTTACTAACACATCTCCACTATAATATCTTTGCATGTATAAAAACTAGACACAATTATCTTTCCATTTATCTATTTTGCTTAATTTTTTAAGGTTAGAAAGGTTTTCAAATATTTTTCACAATCCTGAAGGAATGCATGTAATGCTTACTCGTGTCATTGAAAAATGATACCTAGAAATTTAATTACTAAGAACAGTAAAAAAAACAAGTTAGGGTTAAACTTTTACCTTATTAGACAGGTTTATATCTTAGCTTGAAGGTGAAAAATACATTATCAATACCTTTGAGGAAGCCCCCAAAAATTGGAAAACACTAGATTATGGTCAATGTAAGTGAAAATTTAGTCTATCACCTTAAATATTTTTAATAATTTTTGTAGATCTTTTTTTAATATTAGAAGGATGTTTTGAAAAATAGACTTCATGATCTTTTAGAATATATAAAAATATTTCCATTTAAACTTTTTTCTATTATTACCTTGGTGAAACTTTTCATCTAATTATTGGATAATGTTTAGGGTTACATCAAAAGAAATGACTGTAAGTTTGTCTTTTGTTTCATATCAATTTTGGTTAAAAAAATGTCTTAGTAAAATAATTTTCAAAAAATTACAAATTAAATTAGAATGTTTATTTTATATCATTGGAAAGATAATCACGTTGATGATGCACTTGAAAAAGAACTGGTTAAAAATAATATCGGGAAGGTCCAAAAAATGATTCATTTTTTACCAATGCTATTTTGGAATACATTTAATTATACTTCCTTAATTTTTTATAATTTTTGTAGATTTTTTTATTATAATAAATTATACCTTTCCAAAAAATAAATTTAAATTCCCTTGTATATATATAAAAATCTAGTATGTTAAAAATATGTTGTGATATAAATTTTAATTAACATTTTAGCTTTTTTCTAGAGCCAAAATATAGCATTATTTTCATTATGTTTAGAAACTTAGTCTTTTTCTTCAAATTAAGTGACATAACCTCATGTATAACATAAATAATATGTTCTGACTATGACATTAGATTCTAAAACCTGAAAAGTGTGAATTTTGGACAAATATTTGTGTGTATGATATTTGAGAAATTTTAATTATTTGAAATTATTTGTATTAAGTTATATATAAATGGTTATTTTGACATATTAAATTTTATGTAAATGTACTGTGTGTTTTGAAGAATGCTATAGATATAGCATTTATTCTGTGTATGGTCACATAAACCTATAACGAGAAATTGTAATGATTAAACTAAATTTTTAGTTGATCATTTTTAAACGACCATATAAATAATTAACCCTAATAAAAAAAGTGTGAATTAGAGACATATAATATTTCTAACATTCTAATTTTCATAAAACTTAAGAGAGTAAAATATTGTGAAATCAAGAGGAAAGATATATATAAAATTTAATGAAGAGTAGCATATGTTGTTTTTGCTTACATAGTAGATCCATTGCAATGTGACATTGCATGGATTAAGACTCTGTTATGAGAACGAGAGTATATATACGAGTGAGAGACAAAATGTAGTAACTATATGAATGAAAAAGTCGTGTAAAATGTTCCAGCTAATGAATTAT
>JAMLFT010005948.1:0-16747 GCA_026544285.1 Pachyrhizus erosus
TCAAATCACTATATCCATCCATTGCAACATTTTACCAGCTCAACCAACCAATACACTGATGGATCGTAATTTCACACATAAGTATATCACCAAAAGGGAAGAGATTTGAGTGGTTGTGTCTTGTTATGAAAAGGAAAGAGATTTGCAGTGATGGACTCTTAAAAATTTCCCTACCCATTAATTATTTAGTTATGAACTTCATCTAGCTAATGACATTCAGGCACATCAAATTTTAAGCCACCTACAGATAATAATCGTGTCATGTTCAAACACCGAGAGTAATGCCCTTACCCTTCATAGTACTCACTGATACAGGACTCAGTCCACTCGTGTTTCTGTCATAAATGAAGAAGATGGACCACGGGTAGGTGATCTTCTTCCAATTCATTTAGTTCAGTCCCATTCCTAGTCACAACTCACAACCTATTAACCATAGTTGTCTAGCACTAGTATATTATTCTTCCTTATTTTGAATAAACTGTTACCTCCCATATAAGGTTTCTTTAGTCTGCAATAAATTGCGTAAATTCTTGGAAGCATGTGAGGTAGCTCGCAGTACAAGAAAATTATTAAATTAAAGCACAAGAGGAAAGGGTGTCCCTTAATCTGCTACATGTGCCCCATGTTAGCTCTATATTAAGGGACTATTTTCTAGTGCCACTTCAAAGTTTGACCTGCAAGAGTAGAAGATCTGCACCCGTAAATTTAGCATGTTTTGTGGGTATATCGTGCCTGATCAAGCAATTCATGTAGGGAAGTAAAGTCTATATACTCTATATATTATATAACCTTAAGAAGGTTCTCATAATGGACCCAATTAGAGTTAAAGAGTTTAAATTTGTTAATTTTTTTTTGTACTAGACACATGTCTAACACATAATTTGATGGAATGTTAGTGGATTTTTTATATTGTTAATCAATACGTATGTTTTAATTATTTAAAAGAATTAGCCTTCTTATAAATAATGTATCTTTGATAGTCATTTAAAAAAAAACTACATTATTAAGCAACATTGAATTCAAATTAAGACTTGCATGAATTCAATCAAATTATTTGCTTAAGAAGGACTTGTAGACTCAAAATTTGCTTGCACAATAAAACAAGCCAAGGGAAATTGTCATGGCCATTAGATGACAAATTAGAAGCCTTTGTCATTTAAAGTTAAACAATGTGATATAATATTAGTAGCTGTCAATAATGGAATTGCTTGTGTTGCATATTAAAAGATATCCAAGTGCTGACTTCATCTGCATATGTGACACTAATATTTAAATCCAAACCAAAGTCCAAAACCTCTACCTCCTTGTTTTTTTCCCTTATCAGCGTACCCATTTAGATTCAATGAGCAAACCAAGCACAAAATTGTCATCAAAGATGTTCAGTGCCAAAGCTGAGCTTCCTCAGAGGACAGTGCTCCAAATCAAACAAGATGACAAGTTCTTCTGCAGGCTTCTTTCAAAGGAAAGTTCCATGTCCAAACCCTCTTTCAGAAGGGCTGTTGCAGTCCCTTTTGTGTGGGAATCTCAACCTGGCACCCCCAAATACACTTTCTCTGAGGACACTCTTCCTCCTCTCACTCCTCCACCTTCCTATTTTGTTAACTCCATCAAGAAAAACAAACCAGTGAAGAAACGCTCAAGATCCAATATCTTCTTAGCACTCTTCCCAAAGCTAAATCTCAAGAAACCCATTCTCTTACCCTCCTCATCTTCCTCTATATCTTCTCCCTCACCCTCTCTATGGTCAACCTCAGATTCTTCCAAAGATGTCCCAATGGGTAAGCATGGAAGGAGGCGTTTCCTAAGCTTTGGTTCATCTTTTGACTTTAGGGGAGATGATGAAGAAGAGAGTGCCACTTCACCCACTTCAACACTTTGCTTTGGCATTTCTCGTTCTAAAAGCACTTTGGCTAGTATTGGCTTCCGAGGCTCAAGTAGGAGGTCATGAGTTTTATTGTATTTAAGCCTTTTGCACAGCAGCTTAGAGACTTATCTTGTGTAGCCAAGTTGCTGTGTTGCTGCTTAGAGTTTTATGTGTAAATGTTTTTTTGGCTTATTGTCATTTTGGCTTTCTGTGGCAAAATATTGGACATTAATTTTAAGTAAGAACCGTTGTATCTTCTGTGGCTTATCGTCATTTTGGCTTTCTTTGTTTTTTTTTTCTTTTTTTGACAAAGGAAAAACACTGGAATATCATTGCATCTCCCAATCCTGTACATCAATAAGGAGGAGGAGATCCACACGGTAAGGTGTATCCTCAATCCAGTATTTTTCATGGTGATCAAAATCCCAGGTGGCTAAAGCATCAACAACTATATTTCCTGATCTCCTTACAAAAGAAAGATTATAGTATGTAAAATGTCTACTCAAGACTCTACAATCCAATATGATGCCATTAAAATAGGATGTCAAACCTCTATTTTTACTTTTCCATGCTTGGAACAATCGGAGGCAATCTATTTTGGTTTTCTTTGTTGTGATAATAAACAATCAACCAAAGAGATAACAAGGGAGATTAATTAAGAACACATTTAGCTGTTAATATCACTACTTTGAATCTGACGAGTTCAATTAAAGTGAGCAATCTTATTTCGTACACATCAGTATCTAACAGAAAATTTTAAGATTTTCCAAGCATTTGAGTAAAGGGGTTAGAATAGAAGAAACATCAATCATTGAGAAAGTACTTAATTTTATTTTTCTTTTCTCAAATAAGGCCAATACTAGTATTCTATGGACTACTTTTGTTTTTTGTCTTTCTCAACGTCATTATTCATTGCAAAAAGAAAATCGGGTAGAAGTTACTATCATGCCATTAATTTGGCCCAAATGGCTGACAAATTTGCTGCTCCGTTTGAACATGGCAGTTCATTTCCGTTTCAAGTGGTTTTGTCGTAGTGTCGTGTTGGTAAAGGACCCTTGTGTGTGTTGGGCGTTACCTTTTGCTTCAACATTTCTCGTGTGTCACGGATTCACATACAAAAAATCCTAAGTCATATAGGAACAGAACACATCTTCAGTTTCTGGCTTTATACAATTAATAACTAGAGGTTGAACTTTCGTTAAGGGAATTTGTTTGATCTTGTTATGTCAGATAAGCAAACAGTAACTACTTTTTGTGTCTAGGTACTTTCTTTAGAGAATTTAATCAAGGAATGGTTGATAGCTTATGTTGTCAAGTTACAGAAAAAACAAGGATTTAAATGGAAGGTCTTAATCACCTTTTACATTGTAGGTTAAAACATGCATTCATTTCTAGCAATATGATTCTTCTAAAAGTAATTTTATCAAGATTATAGTTTGTTTAGTTTCACGTCCAATCATCACACTGGATCTACTTGAATAAAAAGTACTTAATTTGACTTGAATTATTGACTTCATTTGTGTATACAATGTGTGATCAAACACACTATCAAATTGTGATTTCATTGTAATTCTTGATATCGTGGATAATTATAGATAAACGAGACTAAAGCAATTACAATTGTTGTTGCGCGACATGGTTGTGGAGATGTAGAAAATTTTGACATTGTGATTGCAACTCTTGTTTTTCAAAACCTTGTCTTTCATTTAAATTATATTATTTTTATCCTTAAAAATTAAATAATTGAAAGATTTTGATCGCTAAAATTTTCATGATAAAAGTATATCTGAGCCTACATTGTATAATGGATTAAATGGATAAATGCAAAAGGATGGGGAGAGACTCTTGTTGCTATAAAGGAAAAAGATTGAGGGATACCAAATTACCAAACACTTGTTCGATCCATTGATTAGTTTATGGGCATAGGAACAAGTATAGTGACTTGAGCTTGACCCAGGTTGCCCATGTGCATGTGGACCACTCTTGATATGGTATATGTTCAGTAGGTCAGAAGTACAAATAACTAACCGTGACACAGTAAATCGACAATTCTAAAATGAATAGGCTAGTGAACCCGTGCTAATGCATGGGAATTTAACTTTAAGAAATAATTAAATTTTGTTTATATAATAATATTTTTTAACAATTAATAAATATTGAAGTATATAATTAAATAATATAATATATTTTACAAAAAATATGTATAAATAATAATTTATAAACTTAAAATAGTTTTAAAAATTGAAGATTTGACAGGATACTTTAATTGTACAAAAATTTTGAATTTGTTTTAGTGTATTATATAAAATAAAATATATAATAATGAACAAATTAAATAAGTAAATTTTAACATTAAGAAACTCCATTTAGATTTTGTTTAATTAAAAAATTGTAAATTAAAGATATGGAGTAAAATTGAAAAATAAAAAAATATATTATTTAAAATATAGTGGGGTGAATATTTAACTAATGTCTTGTATAATCTATAATCAACGTAGGATTTACAAAAAGTATCTACTCAATACAACAACCTAGTGTATTAACCTTTGTATTGCAAATGTGATGTTTAGTAATCTTTATTTTGAATATATAAAAATTATTTATAAATGTCATTTATAAAATTATTTCTTTTCAAATAATACATATTTATTCAAATAATTAAAATACATATCGTACACTATTTTTTTAATAATTATAAAAGATGTGAATATTGTTGTTATTTTAGATAAAAAAGTTTTTCTATAGTTTGTCTCTGACAATAACTTTATATATATTAATAAACATTTTTATTATACTTTTTTATAATATTATTATAATGCTGGATCTCTACTATGTGGGTCCTTTTTGTCTTTAACACAAAAATAGAAAAAAAAATTAATATGATAGAAAATTAAATTAAATTTTAAAATAAAATATTTTAAATCATAATTATATTATTGCTTTAAAAAAAATGGTGATATAAAATAAAATTATATATCAATTAAAAATATGAACAGCATAATTCTAAATTTAAGTCAATTAGATTTGATTGAGTAAACTCTCTTTTTAATATATTTTATGTCTTTCTAAATTAATTCTTAATATGTAAAATTACATTTACAAATCAAAAATCATAAAATTTATAAAAAATTAATTCAATTAGAATTAAATAAAATCAAGTAAAAATATTTATGGTTGATGCCTAAAATATGTGATAATTTTGTAAATATATACACATAGTTTTTTTTTTTTTCTGATATCTATTGAATGGGTTCTCTTTTTTGAATTCATTTATTTTTTGTTTTCTCGTGTAGCAATATCCCTTTTGCATATATGTATATATTTTTTGTTGAAATTACTTTCTTAGAAATTATGATAATATATATTTTTATTTGATTAATACTATTTTTATATTTAAATATCTTCCATGTAATTTGATTAACATTCTTGCTAAAATATAATTGAACAATTTTTTTATTAAAATTTTCACAGTCTGCTAAAGTCTCATCTCATGCGAATTTGGTCATGGAATTACCTGGGAGAACAAAAAATTAATACCCATTCTAATAATTTTATTTATTGAATAAATTATTAAATTAATCTCAGATTTATCTATTTTTAATACATTCATTCATATCAGTATATCACCATTATTATTCTTACACAAATTTATATAAATTAAATATTTTCAAAATATAAAAATGCCGTAATTTGTAATATAAAACCAATATATAAATATTCTCCAAAAACAAATATTTATCAATAATTATCAACATCCCGTTGATCTGAGTGAATTGAGTTTAGATTTTTTAAACAATGTATCATGTTCAAATCTTAGAAATTGAAAAACACAATTAAGAGAAAAATTTTAAATAAAAATGATTGATCAAATTTTTTATTCAAAAAAATTCAAATGTCATATTAATTAGAGATAATATCAAAATAAAATATATGAATAAAAAAATAATCTTTATTCTATGAACTAATTTTTAAGATTAAGTTAGTCTCAAACTCACAGATGATATAAAAAAAATTAATAAATATTTTACACTAATAACATTACAATCTTAAAAAAGTATTTACTAATAATTAATATATACTCTATTGAATTAAAAGCCAAATTTTATTATGAAATAAGAATAACAATTAAAGTTAAAATATAATTTATTAAACAATTTTAAGTAGTTAACATTGTGACATGGTATTTAATAAAATTAATAACAACATATTTGTAGAATTTTAACACTGCCACATAGTATTTAATAAAATTACTTTTTTATGTTTGTATTTACATCCACTCCATGACTTAAAAAATGATGTATTTTTGTATAAAATTTTATGTACTTAACCTTTTAAAACTTTTATATTTTATAATTGATAATTGATAATGTCTACATTAAATTGTTTAAATGAATTTCTAAAAATCCTTTTAATTCATATAAACATTAATTAATTTTTATATTTAGATTCCAATCTCCATTCAAAATATTGAGTGAAATTGTCGAATAAATATATAATTTACATCCTAGGAATGACAGCATATGTGTGACTTTCCAACAAAGATTAATTAGTTAATAATAATCAGTGATAAGAAAATCAATGACTGATATTTTTATACATTCATAATTTATTATACATGTGCATGTATTATTAATTATTGATTTTTTATCGACGTATGAAGTTATTTACTTTACTTTCTAAAGTGAATTGTTCAATTTTAATGAGTTGAGTCCATTTATGTAAGGACAATTATTAAATCTCAAAGTGTGTAAGATTTAAGTGGTAACGAAAAACTATAACAAATTATAGAATTATGAAGGGTCTCTCAAAGACAAACCCAATAGAATAATTTGTAAAAAAAACATATATTAAATTAATTTGTCTTAATGTTATTCATGTAGTTTTCCATTTTGTATGATACAAAAAAAATGTTATTTGAGCAATAAGTGTAAGAGGAGTGCTAGTAAAAGAAGCTTGGGGTATGTTTTACAGGATGTTGTAAATTAGGAATTGAGAAAGCCAAAGTGCAGAAATAAGTAATACGATGATAATCTTGAAGATGTTCACATGGTATAGAAAATCAATTTTCTCTTGACTTGAAATATGATTTCGTTGTTTGTGACTAATAAAGGGGGAAATTTTAGAGAATATTCTTACTAATGAGTTTCAATGAACTTTGCAATACTAAGCATTGATGAAAGAGCTACTAGATAGTCTAAACAATGAGTATCCATGAGAAACCAGAGATGATTCATGCAGTTCTTTCCTAGCTGGGTTACTGTTGACTTATAAAAAGCAAAAGGTCAAGTTAACTGGCATCTACCTGACAGAGCAACCAACTCATTGGCAGTGAAATTTTTTTTGGCAAAAGCAGTGATAAGGCCATCAAGATCCAGAAAAGGAGCTGGCAAGTCAGAATTAGCATCACTTAAACTTGCAGTGGTTGAATCTCTTCTGCCTAAACCAACTGTCCAAGTAGGTCCACCCAGCTGAGAATTGTTGTTCATCAATCAGTCATCAAACATATAAATATTGTATGCATGTATGGATTAATTTATTATATATGCTCTATAGTTAAAATTGTTTAATTCAAATAACCAATTAATTGTGTGTATGCGTATATATTATCAATGTAATAGATATAGTACGTGTTTCTATTGCAGTTTGGAGCTTGTCAAACTGATAAACACACTTTTTTATGCACAAAATTGAGAAGTAAATATTTTGGCTTATTGAGATAACATCAATTAGGTTGAACGTAATTTAAGCCAATACTATTTTTTTCCAATGGCCATACTTACAGCAACAACAGAATCTCGTGCAGCAATTGCTAGGATGTCGGCGCAAGACACTACACCAGCGCATGAGGTTTCTAGTTGAGATTTTATATTGTCTATAACATCGAAACCCCTCAACGAATTAGCGTTTGGAAAAGCTGTCTTCTCGCCAGTGAAAGTATCTGTGTCGTTTAACAACACAGATGCATCACATCCCTGTAAAATGCCAAACAAGAAATGATGAAAATAAGTGTTCTTTTTCCATGAACAAACAAGAGTACTAACAGAATTTTGCATTTCTTTCTCATTTAGGCTTAGCTAAAGTGGAAAGCAAGATTTTAAGTTTAAGTACAATTAGTTGCAATATAAAAAGTTAAAAGAAATTGCTTCTTTTAATCATCATGTAGTTTATTGTTTTATTGTTTAGTTAGTATACATGTAACTTGATTGGGGGGTTAAAGTTAGATTCTACAAGATATGTATGAGTTTAACCTAATTTTAAAATTTTAAGGTTTAAGCATGATTTATGTATCTAAGTGTTTTTCAACAGCCTGTCGTAACCTTATTAGATGTTTATAGTCTAAGTTCCTGATTTCAAAATCTATTTAAAAACTTACTTTATTATAAGATTTTTAAATAAGTTAACAAACCTTCTTCTAAATAACTTAATAAACCTACATTTAATTATATGTAGATTAGTCTGTTGAAGCCTTTAAATAAATATTTAAGAACATAGTTTCAAAATATTATACATAGTAACAAATTAAATATTATATATTTGTTTAAATAAGTCGTTTTATAAAGTCTAAAAGTTTTAAACTGGCTTAAAAATTAAATTTTTAATTAAATAGACTTTTAAAAAAATCTTGACCTTACTTATCTAATAAATAACTTGACCTAACCTAACTAAATTCAATGTAATTAGGCATAAACTCAAATTCTCTATGAACAATCTAATTTATTTTCATCCCCATTAGCAACGAATTAATTTGTAGATATAGATGGTAGTATATATGCAAACATACAGCTTTCACTCGTAATATGAAGCAGCTCAAACATGCAGCAAATGCATAATATGTAGGCATACATAAAGCATAGGAATATTAATGCAAATATAACACAAGGTGAAGAGACTTGCTTGAACAAAACAATCATGGAAATGAAGACGAAGTAAGGAAGCACCCATGCGGGGATCTTTTTGCACAGCATTGGTTACAACTCCCTTAACGGTAGTGAGAGCTGAGGGACATGATGTTGCATAAAAGTTGAGGTTTAACTGAGCTAAAGCTATGCCAACAAGACACGATAGCAGCCAGAAACTGAGTTTGAAGTTAAGAAAACTCATTGAGGAAGAACTAGCTAGACTTAACTCTTAAAAATGAATATAAGGATTTTCAAACGGAAAAGGTTGTGATATATGATTTATTAGTTTAAGGCCCTGAAGTATGCCACTTATTTATACTTGACTCTTACCTTTTATATTTGATTAGCTCTGTTTAGATAATTTTTTTCTATATAAAAAAAATTAAGAATATAAAATAAATTAAACTTCTTTATAAATTAAAATTAATTTATGCAAGTTGTTATTTAACTTATCTAAAAACTTAAGTAGATAAGTTATTTTAGTTTGTGTGAAAAATTTAATTTATTTTACTTTGTTATTTTCTTCTCAAAAGAATACTGAAGTTGATCGAAATAAGAAGAAATTATGTGTAGTCCGTCTTCAACATTATTCAAGCTGAATTGGAGTCTATTTTGAGAATGACTTCTCACCCAATTCATATCCGGAACAAATTTCATCCAAACCCAACCTTGTTTACATAATTCATACATTTATTTGATTCCAATTTATTTCTTCTTGTCATATCCAGAAATCAGGTATGAAGTTGGGGGCCATGTCAAGTTAAAATGTGTACGTGATGGCACAATATTTCCAACAGAATCTAAAGGCACGTTATTGAATTGAAGCTGTATCACATCTAGCAGATTTTTGAACAGGCAATAATATGTGAATATTTATTCTTTTTAAACATTTAATCAGTACCTATTCTTTTCTTCTTATTATATCATATTATTATTTATAATATTTATAATTTTTTTCTGTCTCATTAAATGTTATTTGACATTTTCAAGTGTGAAAACATTATTTTCCTTTCCAAAATGTTGAACAATAACTTCAAAACTAGGACCTGGCAAGTTGCGTAATTGATTTTGCCTTCCTATGTTTAATTTAGGGTTAACTAAATGTTTTATTCCTGATTTTTTTTAAATTTTAATTTTATTTTTTAAATAAAAATTTTAATATTATTGATCTCTATATTTTTTATTTATTAATTATTTTAATTTTTTTAATCAAATATCAACACTTTAACCAATAACATAATAATAAAATTAACAAATTATTAATATATAATATCATCAAAAGAGTTTAAAAAAGTAACGATGCGTAATTTTTTTAATAAATTATTGTATTTATAATATTTATCAATTAATTTGGTTTCATGAATTGATCAATTGATATGAATAGATGAAAATTAAATTATAATTTATTAAAATTATACATAACTTATTGTTTAAATTTTTAATAATATGATAAATTATATAATTATTGATGTAACTATTATGTTATTAATTAATATTATTATTTGATAATATATATTAGAATGGTTAATAGAAGAAAAGTATAAAAGTAAAAAATACTAAAAATTTTATTTAGAAATTAAAAATAAATTTTATAAAAAAATTTAGGGGTCAAAAACAAAATCAACCCTTTAATTTAATTTCCTTTCCTACTGGCCTATCATTTTTTTTAAAAAAAAAATCTAATTTTGATTTTTTATGTTTAATTTTTATATTTTTAATTAATTAAAAATTACTCTAACTATGAGTTTTAAAGTAATTATTATAATTTTTGAAGTATTTCATAATTTATGATCAAATGAAAACATGAAAAAAATTTATACTACCAATGTATTGTAATTAAATTCTTTTTCTTAACCTATATGGATTGGAAAACAAACACTGCTATATTACTAGTGTATTGCAGTTAAATTCTTTATCATAAACTATACGGATTGGAAGCCAACACTAATTATCATGCTCCCTCCTTTTCCCCAGTGTCCATCTCTCCGTGAGATTTTCACGCGTTACAATGGAAGATGATGATATTATCATATGGTTTAGGATGTGGATCATGTATGTACACTTGATGTATAGTGTTTGTGCTAGCATTAATCAGTTATGCATAATGTCGAAGAGTGGAGCCATTCACTCCGACAAAGAAAAACATCATGCCATCTGTAATAATACCATGACAAGGCTGCCACAATATTTCATAGTATTTTCTTTTGTGAGATATAGAAGTGTTCCTTATTTTCTTTATTTTTGTGGCAAGAAAAATACTTGTTGCACACATTTTATGTACACATAATTTTGCTTATAAAAATGTAGGTGTACAAACATTTAATTAAGTGGGACCTTTTTGTATTTACCTTAAAGTAACAATATAACGTATATGTTAAAACGATGGAACGTAACATACGAGTTCTATTTATATAAGTGGTGTGTTTTAGTTCAAAATCAATAATAATAAGATTAAAATATCAGATCATCGAAGTGGATAAAAAATACTTAAATATATATAGGAAAACTCTATCAGTATAAAATAATGTATGTTTAAATATAAGGTTTAGTTTGTTTTTTGGTTAAACTTTTTAGAATTTTTACTTTTAATTTTTAAATGATTTTTTTAATGTTTTTTATCATATATATATATATATACATACACACACATATATATTTTTCTGTTAGCACTTTTAATTTTTGTTATTAAATAATAATTCAGTCACTTAATATATTATTAATAATCTAATAAAATAATAATATATAATATTTTTTATAAATTATATTTTTAATAATTTTTTAATTAATTTGATGTCATTAATTAGTTTAAACAGATAAAAAATTAAAAAAGTAATTTAATAAAAAACTTTTACATAATTATTCATTAAATATTTTTATGATGTGACAAATTATACGGTTATAAATATAATTAAGTCATCTATTAATATCATTTTTATATAAGAATTGTTTTGTGACTTTTTTAGAAATTAAATTGGATTAAATATATTTTGTAAGGGATTAAATTTAAATTTTAACCATAAAATATTTTAGTTAAAATTAACCATTCACACAGTAATGTAACGATTAATATTTTAACAGTTTTATAGTTTATTTTACATATTGAGGTATTTATCATGTTTTTATTTATTAATTGTTATTAAAAGTGAAAAACCATTTGATTGCAAACTTGTAACTAAATTTACATTAAAGAAAAATGGATCAGAAAGTTGGAGAGGAATTATAACGATACATCTAGTTTATTCTCTGTTTAGTGTAGAAAATGTGATCTTGAACAATTTGCATTTCTAAGTTGTATGAATAAGTAGGAAAAGGCAAAAACATAAACCAAACGTTGAAAATATAGAAACAAAATTAAAAAATCCAAACCTGCGGGATTCGAACCAGCAACATATGAATTTTTATTTGACGTGTTACCAGCTACAGTCCTCCACTCTATCACCTGAGCCAAGGTCGGAATCTAATATTGCAACCAAACAAATTATATTTATGTATATTATATTCATTTAAATAGTAAATACTTACGACAAGTTTCTAATACCCAACTATATGTTGTTCTTATTATAATTTTACACCTTCAATAAAGTGAATATTGAATAATCTACTGTGTTCCGTAAACCAAAGAGAAACCATTATTTGTTTACTTCGAATGTTATGACCTTACAGAACAAGAACAACATAATTATCAAGCTTAAAAACAATTGCTTTACTACATTGTATCAAAGTTATAAAAGATTTACTGAGAAAAATATTGAGAATAACAAGCCGCAGCCTTCATTTGCTGAATAGATGTCCCTAACAAGGCTTTTCTCCCCATTAATTTTGCATTAAGATCCAAAGCAGCGATAAGCAAAATCGAAATGCATAAAAAATCAATTTCTTTATGCCAAACACGTACCCTGATTTTATGCTCAATTGCCCACGATTGCATTTTTAATAACAAATTGCCAATCTTTCTTTTTTTGATAGACAAAGAAAATTTTATTAATATCCCCAAATAAGCACAAGATGTGCCCATTCAAAAATTGCTAATCCTTTTTTTTTTTTCCTATTGTAATTGTCAAATTAATATTTTTTGTTAATACTAAATTGTATCATAGAGTTAGACGAGTCAAATTACACAAGTCCAAGCATTATACTCTCATCTTATAAAATTCATAATTTTTTATATATAGAAAACAATCACAAATACTAGATACTTTACAACAATAAACTGAAGTAAAGCTCTATAACATAAAATTCTTACTATGATATTACAATTGAGGAAAGTTGGTCTGTCCCTTAACTGCTACTGTAACATTAAAAGTAGTCCTGAACTAGCTTTTTACTATACTTAGTACAGTAAGGGCCTAGATCTTAATTGGTCTTCCAACAGTTGGTCCTGATTTCGCCACTGGATCCAGTAAGTGGGCTTAGGTTTCCCATTTTTACCATTGCATTGGCAAAGTCAGTTTGGAAGCTAGAAGGATCGCTGGCATAACCATTTACTTGAGAGTCCGTGGATCCTCCATTGAAAAGCTCTTGATCTGAGTGCAAGAGACCCTTTTGGCTCTGCAAATCCTTGAAGTAAGCATTGTCAAAGGAGTTTTGGCTGCTATCAAGAGGGGCCAAATTATTGTCACCACCCACGCTAGGACAATTTGCTTGCAATGATGTTGCAAAAGAGGAATCTATGTTGGTGTCATTGTAAATCCTTGTTCTGAAAGTAAAACACTGAGCTTGGCCAATTGTGTGACCTCCTGAAATATTTATTACAAATAGAAGAACATAAATACTAAAAATACATTTTATATGTCTTAATGATTTAATATGCGTTTAGTTGGTGGTTAATTACCTGACAGAGTAACCATTTCTTCGGTGGTGAAACCTTTGCTATCGAACTTATCGATAAGTTGTTGTAGACTGTCACGAAAACCGGGCAAGTCTGAGTTTGCAGAACTTAAACTTGCTGTGGTTGAGTCTCTTCTGCCCAATTGCACTGTCCAACTAGGTCCACCAAGCTAAGATATATATATATTTCAATAAATTAGTACCTTGCTAACTCATATAAGCATGTCTTTTTATTTTATTTTATTTTATTATTTATGTAAGTTATATATATATATATACACTTACAGCAACAACAGAGTCCCTTGCTGCTACAGAGAGAATATCAGCACAAGACACAACACCAGGGCATAAGCTCTCCACTTGAGACTTTATGTTGTCTATTATACCAAAACCCCTTAAGGAATTAACGTTGGGAAGTGCTGTCTGTTCACCTGCGAAACCTGATGTATCGTTTAATAGCACCGATGCATCACATCCCTGAAATTAAATTAAACACAATATGGGTTAATCAAATGAAAATTAAGTTGAAAATAAATTGAGTTTAATTAGCGTCATTTATCTCTAGTTAGTATTACCAACACACATGAATGTCAAGTGATTTTTTTTAAATAATTGACATGACATCACTTTGCTTGCCACTAGGAAATTTAAACAAATGTTAATGGAAATATTAGATGTTAATTAATATGATCACTAAAAATGTCATGTATTAACAGTTGGGAATTGAGTTTGTTAGAATTGATATATTATTTGTCAAATAAAAATTAAACTGTTAAAGTAGACGTTATATATTTATACTTTTTTTTTTATATAGAAAAAGAGATATTATTGCAATCAAACTTGGCATAAGAAATGCCGAACTAGGTCAAGAGAGAATACTAAAATTACAAATGGCATGCACCACTCTGTTTATAACAGAGGAGCATAGGAATTAAAGTAATCCCTTGTAAGAATTATCCTGAACATAAAAGCCGAGATTCCATTGACCACCCACTATCCACATTAGAAATGATATATGTTATGAAAATATAGATTTTAATAATAATACATGCATTATGAAAATAGTTTTTCGTTAGTATATAGTTTTTTTTATTGGTTCTATTGTGACGGTGTATGGTGGGATACAATTCAAATTACTTAACTCACTAATTAACGTTTATAATCATGGTTTTAAATTAAGTTTATAATTGTAATTATGACCACAATATAAATATTTTTTTCTCATTGTAATCATACTGTGACCATAATTACGACTACATAAGTTATAGTTCTTGTAATACGAAAAATCATGATGAAATTGCAATCGCAATTTAGAATCATGCTTATCATAATTATCATCTCATTCTCATGACTTTCAACACAGGAAGTGTTTGTGAGAGAGATTTTTTTTAACGGTAAATAGCTCCAACAACTCATTTTATAACCCATTTGTCCTATAAAATTATTCTACGTTGATTTCGTGATTATCTACTAACATATTAAATTTGTTACGAATTTTCAACTACTGTGCATCGTGATTTCCTTTTTATTTACTGAAAGAAAAACAAGTAAACTAACACTGCCACGTAATTCAAGAAAATTTCTTTGTGCATTATTCGTGATAAACATGCATGCATGTGTGTGTATGTAATCGTATGCACGAGGAACACGAAATTTGAAATGATAAAAACTTAAAAAAAGAAAAATGAAGATTGATGAAGGGTAAGTTGACTTGCTTGAACAAAGCAATCATGGAAATGGAGACGTAGGAGGGATGCCCCCATGCGAGCCTCATTGCTCACAGCAGAATCCACTGCGCTCTTAATGGTTGAAAGCACATTAGGACACGTTGTGGAGTAAAAATTAGAGGACAATTGAGATGAGACTATCCCAACAAAGCATAAGAATAAGAAGAAACGAATTTTGCAAATTGCTATTGTCATGGAGAAAGAAGTAGTAGCCATGAGGGTAAAGGGAATTCTGTTTGATTTTGGGAGAAATTCGAAGAAGACAAAGAGGCTTATGATTAGTGCTTGTGGTTATGTCTTTACATGCGTCACTTGTTTATATAGGAGGTCTATTTTGTACTCTTCTTTATTAGTCAATTATATGGGAGGTCTATTTTGTACTCTTCTTTATTAGTCAATTATATGGAAGGTCTACTTTGTACTTTTGTTATTAGTCAATATATGCATGCGCATGCAGCCAATCAGAAATAGTTATTTAAATTTATATAAGAATTTTTCTCTGTTTTCCTAATAATTTTATTAATATTCAATGAAAACTAAATATGTCTAATTTATTAAACATATAAAAAGAACATTTAATATTATCTATGATAAGAAGTTTAGAGAGTTGTTAAAAGGATTGGTTATGAAGATTTAGAATTTTCTACCCCTTGTATTGTAAAGTGAAAAGCATTGTCTAAAAGTGATTTAATTTTAATATAAGTGTGATATATATGATTTTCAATTTTTTATTTATTTAAAAATAATTAAATTATTTATGTATTTTCTTCATAATCTTAAATATTATTTTTAATGTAGGCTTTTTCAAATTTTATTTGAGTTAATAATGTATTTTCTTTCATTTTGAAAAGTTTTAAAATAATTTTCTCTTTAATTTTTAAATTTTATATACTTAAAATTAAAAATATATGTAAATAGAGGGAACCTTCCGAAGTAGGATACAATTCAGCAAACAATTGGACCGAGGAGATACAATTCTATCAATCATTAATTTATTTTGTATGCGTTAGGCTGGAAGTGGTCTTTTTCCAAAAGTACGTGCACTTCTGAAACCTTTCCAATTTTGGATACTATTCTAAGCTGCATTTTTGCTACCAATTCTTCGACTAATTTTCCAAAGTCGAGCAATTTGAGCGAAATTTTTGAAAACTTTTTCTTTAATTTGATTCTGTGGAATTTTTTAAATCATATGAAGTGAGTAACTATTATTTTACATGTGTATCATTTTATTTTGTTTCTGGTATAGTATCGCACTATCAGAATTTCGGATTAAGAAGAGCCAAAGGTTAAAAAACATAATTTTATATGCATAAGATATATAATAAGTTTAAGAGTGTTTCTAACTAGTCTATTTAGGACACTAGTTAAAAAATTTTTAAATTTTTTTTATTAAAAATTATATAAAAATACAATTTAAAATTGTAAAAAAA
>JAMLFT010005949.1:0-16733 GCA_026544285.1 Pachyrhizus erosus
TTTATGTTAATTATTTTTTATGTATAAAATTCATAATTTTTTAATTATGTTTTAATATTTTTTTGAATTTCTTAATATATATTTATTTAAACCTTTTAAATTAAATGCATAACTATAAAAATTATATATTTATTAATTAATATTACAAGTATGTAAAATAAATAAATAAATAAATTTTATAGTTAAAAATGAAATTTTGATTCAACCTTTAAGGGTAAAAGTAAATTATTTATTGAATGATATTATAATTATATTTATGATGATATTTAAAATTGTATAGGTATTGTTTATAGTTATCTTTGCATGAGATTGCTTGTGAAATTTGCTTTATGATGACATTATAATTATCTTTACGATCTTAGAATTTTATTATAATTTCAGCATAAATAATTATGTTTTTTATAACGACAATAAACAAAATGTTAAGGACAATATTTGAAACCATGTCTTTATTTTTTAAAATCAGTTTTTTCATATAATCAGTTGTATGTTATAATTAACACATAACAAATTGAATATTTTTATATACAATGAAGATATACTTATTTAGGATTTATAAATAAAATTTTTAAAATTTAAATAAAATATTATATATTTTTTATTATATATTAATACATTTTTATTTATATATATTAATTAATTAAGTATTATTAATCTTTGTTAATCAATTACTAATAATTTATTTATTTTTTATTATTTTAAATTGACAAAAAAATGAGAGTTTCATATATTTTACATGAAGAAGTTACTGAAACAAAGGTTTATATTTTATTATAAAATAATTTTTCTTCACTTATTAATCATTTTTTCATAAATTTTTTAATATAATATATAATACAAATATAATATTAAATTATTTTTTTAAATATTTTATTATTAACAAGTATTTTGAATGTGAGATAACTATTTTAATAATTATATATAATTTATACGTTTTTAATTAATAATAAATATAAAAGAAAAATAACACGATTTAATTATATAATATTATTAGTTTTATTTATAATAAAAATATATATTTTGTTAAAAAAATACGTTATTTACTTATTTATATTATGTTATATTCATTTTTTTATTGTCTTATTATTTATCCATTTTAATTATTATATATTATAACACATATTTGAATGAAAATAAAACTTTTATATTTAAATTTATAATTATTTATATTAAAAAAATATTATTTATATTTATAAAAATACATCACATTAAATATATATAATAAAAAAATCTAATTAAAATAGACATAAGTTTTACATTAATTATTACAATTGTTTAGATTAATGTTGATTGTTTATTTTCTCATGAAATTAATGCTATTTATTTACATAATTTATTATATTATTAATGATAAAATTATGTATAAATAATTATAATGTATAATCAAATTAAATATTTACAAAAATATATATTGACAACTATCACGCGAATTTATGATTAAATTTATAAATTGATTTACAACAATAATTTATTGTGATTGTATTCACAAATTTATTTATTTATAATTTAAAATAATAATAATTACAATTAGATTCACACATTATTAATAATTAATAATAAGAATGATTTAACTACTAATAAAGAGTGAATTTGACGAAATATATTGTATTTGTTTTGTTAAGCTTTTTATACTTTGTCCATACATACACGGTTAAAGCAATAAAACCCTTTCTATTCCTAACGTTATATTTTGACGGCAGTTTATATTCCCCAACCGGACCAAACACACAGACCAAATCCTTTGTGCCCTAATTTCTCAAATCGGAACCTCACCCTCCACCGCCTCAACCCCTAATTCCGATCAACGCTTTTGCTGTCGTTACTCACCAGGTACTACACCGTCTTCTTCAATCCACTCCGAAAAATATTCCATCTATCTATATAGCTTTTCTCGGAAATTTTTTTCTGTCTATTTTCCTGGAAAATCATCGACACGGATCGGACGCTTTTGGCACGAAATTAGGGAATTTGGGTCTAGTAGCTTCTCTTTAAACTTCATTGTTTCTAAACCCTAAAAAATTTGTTCTTTTTTGCCTTTTTACTTGGGTGTGATGTTTACGTGATTACATTTGATTGAACTTTGGTTCCAGAACTTCTCTTTTTGTTAATGAGTACTCTTGATTATTATTTTTTTAAATGAGTGTGTTATCCTTTGAAAGTGAGAGTTTTTGTTTGCTTGTTGTTTTGCACGGGGATTAGAAGATTCTGAATTGAAAGGAAGAGCGTGGCTACAAGATTTCCGTGCCTTTGACATTACATAATATTGTAATCTTAACAATTTTTTGTTATAAGACTAATTGGTTTACTTTGGAGTCCGGAATCTGATTTTGGTATCTTTGAAAACCATGCGGATTAGTTTTGATTAAATTTTGTGTATAACTGAGGTGTTTGCTTATAAATAATGTCATGTTGGCAGTGATATATATCACATGATTTTTATTTTGGTTGATGAATAGAATGGGATTTAGGTATATGACTGCAAGGCTAGTTGTTTTTGATTTTATTGTGTATCTGCAGATTTACTGATTTAGGCTGTGTTTCTTCTTTTGAACCCTACCCCCTCTCATCGGGCTTTTAGGGGAGTCTAGGAGGTGATTCTCTTTGAGCATTCTTTGTTTTCATTGATTCAATTCAGATATCTGATGATCATTATTCTTTATGCAGCTGGTTAGTGGGAAGTCTGTTATTCTGTTTTATTGACGAAGTGAAAACAAATGGATGATTGGGGTAATAAGATCTTGCTTAACTTATTTTCGTACATGCACAAAAATTGTTTTATGTTAATGTAATAGCTGGAATCTCATTTTTATTGGATGAATTCTGTAATTATGTAGTGTGTTATTACTTTCATCATTTTCAGTCAATGTGTGTGAGTCTTTTATATATATATATATATGATCTTTATTTATTTTACTTGCAGAGTCCAGACACCATCTTTAATATTTTCTCTTCTCATAATCTTTTTATTGCTTATTCTAGATCCTGTGTTTTTCAAAGGAGGATTAGCATAATAGATTTGTATGTATCACAAATTACTAGATAAAACCATTTTAGTTGTTGCTACCTACTTCTGAATTTGTTTGGTGCTCAGGAGTAATAATGTTATTTGCTCGATAGTTATATTACACTTTGATTATTTGGAATAATTAACATGGATTTGATTTGATTTAGCAATCAATTTGTATGTATGGAACTCATTATAACAAAAATTGATTTCTAATATTTTCTTTTTCATGTTTGAAACATTACAGATTAAATAAGTTCTTTACTTTAACAATTTTGCTTTATTGCCCTTACTTAGAGTAGTTAAAATGGCTAAACTATTAAGGATGAAATTGTCAATTAAATATGAATTATGAAAACGATAACCAAATCACATGCCTCAAATTCTGATTTTGTAGCTTCCCAAACAAAATATTTCACCTATAAATCATTTCAATTCTCTTTTTTTTTTTTAAATTTTCAAACACATAATATATGTTTGTAAGGTTGTATATTATGTTTCTTCTACTGTCTTCTGTATCCTTGTTAATTTGAGAATTGTTGTTGCAGAGGATGAGCACATTGCACTTGATCTTGCATCAAAAGATCCAGTTAAAAGTAAATGGGATGATGAGGATGTGGATGAAAATGATGTGAAGGAATCATGGGAGGATGAAGATGAGCCTGCACTGGTATGAAAAATTAAGAATGATGTAACAACAGAGAAATTTTTATTAATGTGTGTAATCTTTGATGAAGGATGAACATTTCTCATTCCTATCCATTTACATTCCTATCGGCTAATTAACATGCCTTTTATACTACTGCTTGCCAATGCAAGTTCTGTCATTAATCTTATATATTTTGTTCATTACTAAAATATCAAAATTGTTAGTTATTATTAATACATATAATAATTATTAAGTATAGTTTCTTTTTACTCAAGTCTGCAATTATATATCTATCCCTGTTTTATTTGTCTATTATCTTTTAGAGGAAAGGAAGGGAGGTTGAAGGGCTTTTGTAAAACTAAAAATGGTGCAAGTTGTTTAACAAATACTTTTAACAATAATTACTTTTTTAGTACAATTAAATTTGAGTTTCATGATTACTTAAATGAAATGATGCTGTATTTCTTATAATTATGGTCTTCTGTTTTTTCCTTAGTAATTAATTCACATATTTTTTTGTTCAGGCACCTGCAGCACCTGCTGTAAAAACTACTGAAAAGGCTTCCAAAAAATCTTCTGATAAAGCTACTGACAACAAGGGTAAGACAGTAGAACCAATAAAGGAAGAACCATTGGATCCTGTGGCTGAAAAACTTCGCCAACAAAGGTATATTGTTTTCCATCTAATTTGGTCATCCTTTTGTTATGGGTACAGGTATCACATGTTCTTAAACACTACACCTAACAATGTGTAGGTATGCCATATATGCTGGTTAGGAAAATATGATTGTGAGCAAGGGCAGATTATAACAAGGCCATAACACTGAATTTGTTGTTAAGTTGCTTTCATATACTTTTTAATGGCAACTTGGTTTTGTTTGCATGACAAATTTGTTGTTAAATGTCAATATCTTGTGTTGTTTAAGTACAGTTTGTTAGGGCTACATGTTCTTTGACTTCTACTCGAACTACTTTGTTTAAGTGTAATGATATCTAAGGTATGTTTTAACACATTGTGGTACTTACATAATGATATAAGGTCAGTCACCAAGTGTAAACAAAGCAAAATCTGAAACAGAACTATGGATATAAATTAGCTCTAGATTTCCGTGCAAATCTGCCCAAGGAATTTTCCTGCAGAATAATGTGTGCCAAGCACCATATAGAGGCCAAAAAAATAATATGTTCCTGAACAAAACTAAGGATTGAGACTTTTTTGTAACTCCAAGGGCATTAAAGTACTGTAAACATAACGAGCTGGAGCAGAACTTTGGCTTCCTTGCTGCTGCGAAAGCCTCTGAACTTGAATGGTTAGAAAATATTGTGGGAAGGAGAAGCCTAGACCATATCTATGGTTTCCTAAGTGTTTGACTAATGGGATTGGCATATTCATTCTCTATTCTTTAAGGCTATTAAATTTGGTGTTTAAGTAATGTCATTGATAAAATTGTTTCTTTTTACTTTGTTAATATTAAGAGTCTTTGAATTACGAAGCATTTAGAAGAAGCAGGTTGCTAACTTTGATAAAGCAACGTACTGTCTTATTTAATTTACTCTTTATCACAGATTAGTTGAAGAAGCAGACTATAAGTCCACTAAGGAGTTGTTTGGTGGGAGAAAAGATGAAAAGAACCTTGACACTTTCATACCGAAATCTGAAAGTGATTTCTTGGAATATGCGGAGCTCATCTCACACAAGCTTCATCCTTTTGAGGTCGGTTAAATACTCCTGCTTTGTTCCTTCCTTGTATATTTGTTGAAAGGGCATCCTAATTTGCTTTTTGACGAATGCAGAAAAGTTATCATTACATAGGCTTGCTGAAGGCAGTAATGAGACTGTCAATGACTTCTCTAAAAGGGGCAGATGCCAAAGATATTGCATCTTCAGTAACTGCCATTGCAAATGAGAAGATAAAGGCAGAGAAAGAAGCCAATGCTGGTAAAAAGAAGACAGGTAAGTTCATCTAGGATTAAAAAAACCTTTGCTGCTTTTATATTTGTGTTTATATTTGTGTTTTCATGGTTTCTGCTGTGACTGCAGGTGGCAAGAAAAAGCAACTTAATGTGGATAAACCTGATGATGATTTTATTCCGGCCGATCGATATGATGCTCTGGATGATTATGATTTCATGTGAAAAATTTTGGTTCAGTTCCATTCAGATTCAGTTACGGGATTCAAGTGTTTCAATTCAACATTGGAAGTTGGGACAAGACCCTTCGGCATACCTTTGTCAAATGTTAACGAGTGCTGTCCCGTATTTTGTCTAATAAGAGTGTGCATCAGTGTCTTGTTTTCTCATTGTCAATTTTGTCACCACCGATATTTACTTGGAAGTTAGTTTATATGATTTATAGAACTTAAAAAGAGTTTGAAGATGAACGTGGCAACATTCAGCATTACTTTTAACTTGGGTACATTTATGTTCTTGGATTGTAAGGAATAGAACTTGACTTTTTCTTATTAAGGGAAACCTGTCATTGTCTTTTTTGTTAATGTTGGATGTTGACAGCATTGTTACCAACTGCATGAGATGAATATGTCTTCTTTAATGTGTACTACACTGTTGAGGGATGAATACAAAATACGTGGTTAAGAGAGTAAGCTGCAAACAGATCTATCTTCTTCATTTGGAGACAAGTGTTAAAATAATGAAACTAAGTATTTTTCGAAAGTAATGATTAATTAATAGAAGAATTAAGTCAATGCAAGATTGACGGATAATTGATATTTTTAACTAGTGTTTTGAGGGGTTTTGTTGTGATCGCATAATTTGCTTATTATGGTCCATTGCGTTTACTGAGTAGGTTTTATAAAAGATTGTTTCTGGAGATTAATGATTGTTCGAGAGTTATGTTTTGCAGGGAAAAAGTAGAGAGGGTAAGTATTTTTATATTTTTATCTTGAAATTTAAGACAGATGCTTTTGGTTTTTCTTAAAATTTTTTATAAAATATGTTGGACATAATATTTTCAATTAAAAATAGTATTTAGTTAAACTCCTTGATCTACAATAATATGGTATATAATTACATCTAAAATCAAGTTTGTAATTCCTAATCAACATTTGGATAAATAGAATATTAAATAATTCATGAAAAAAGTAATTGTGTTCAAAGTTTAACTTGCAGTTCAGCTTTTATATATAACTGTAAAAAAATTATATTATTTATGAAATGTTAAAGTCATACTTAGTATGATTTTTTAATTGTTTGATAATGTAAATTTTTTTATATTTATAAAAATTAAGTTATATTACTTATAGATAAGATTAAAATATATTTTTTGACTTTTTATTTTTTAAATTTATAATTTTTATTTTTTTATTTTAAAATAGAGATATTTTGTCCTCTTATTTTAAAAAATTTATCATTTCAGTTTTTTTGTTTATTTGAGGACATTGTTCGTTAGTTCTGCAAATTATGTTATTACATTAAAACACATGAAATAAATTGAGTTGATATTATCATTTTTAATGATAATTTTTAAAATACATTTAAATTTTTTATTAAAATTAATTAAAAATAATAATAATATCAACTTAGATTATTTCATATATTTTAATGTGTCACGTAGTCACATAACAATCAATGTATGCATATTTAACAAATGTTTCAAACATAGTTAGACTTAAAAATTGTGTTACGCGGACAAACTTTTATTATATTTTTATTATGGAGCCAATTTGTATTTATATATGTATATTATATTAATTTTTTTGAGAATTTTGTGGTGCAATGGTCTACATTGTCTCTTAAGTACACTTATCTGTACTCAAAATTACATATTTTTAAAATAAAATAATAAAATATTTTTATTTTAAAATAAAATATAAAAACAAAAAATTTAAAAAATAGGAAAAAAAAACAATTTTAGCCTATAGATAATTAGAGGATTTTGATCTATATTTAAGGGAAGTTACACGAATCTCTTCCGTTCATCTTATTTTAGGAATAAATGCTACTAGATAGGAGGAGACGAAAATAGACGAATTTTATTATACTTTTACCTGTCCATGATTTCTGCCAAATTTTTTCTTCTATTTTTTAATTTCTTAATTTTTTTAATTAGCCAACAAAATTTAAGCATTTGGATTAGTCACTTATTCGTACAAATTCATTCATACCATTTAACAATGTTCTTATTTTATTATATAATTATATAATAAATTAACACTGGATCATTGTGAAATGGTACGGATGAATTTGTATCCAGATCAATATTATATTAAGGAAAATGCTTTTTCGTACCAAACAAAGAGCACTACTGTTATATTAATAGGCAGTCATCGTTGACATTTTGCATGTTGTTGTTTTTGTAAGCCAACCATGTTGACTTGTTAAGCTAAATCACCAAACCTAGTAAGCGATGATTTTAGCATACGAGGATGAAGGGAATATCCGTGTTTTTTTCGTGTCAGTTCCATCCTAAACCGTGTTTCCCTCTGAACTTGCGGAGCCACAAATAAACCAAACCAAACCACTCATAAACGAACGAACAAGCTGAAAACTGAAGACCCTCTCCTGAACCATATTTTCTCCACACACTTACTTCCCTTCCTTTCTCTGTATGCTCTTCCTTCGCCGTGACTCGACAACAAGCGGTGAAGGTTTTGCAAATATGAGCGGAAAAGCCTCCGTCTCCAAGGAGCTCCATGCCAAGCACACAAAGGTTTCATTTTTTCCCACCCCTTTTGGGTTCATGTTGAATTTGTATCATAATGTTTTGATAATGTGTTTTTTTTTTTTTTTTTCCTAGTGGATCATGTGAAGCTAGCAATACTTTTCTGTTTTGTTGTGTTTTATTTTGTTTGTCTTTGTGAGTAAATGCAGATATTAGAGGGACTTGTTAAGCTACCTGACAACAAGGAATGTGCAGACTGCAGGACCAAGTATATGCCTTTTTCAGAACCCATCGTTTTATGTTAAGCCTAAATGTTTATTTTTTCGGCAAATTTTGGTCATACTTCTTGTGGTTTCTTGAAATTTCGCTCGATACTCCTGCCTTTTTAACTCCTACAATAATCACTTATAAGAATACATTGTGTAATGTGTTTCTTGAATAATAAGAATACATGGTCTAATGTGTTTCAAACAATTAAGAGGAGTTACCTTAAGCCTTAAAAAGGTAGGGGACTAGGAGTATCATGTGAAAATTTCCAGAAACCATATAAGTTTTGGAGATATATAGTGTAATGTGTTCTTTAGGTAACAAGGATACACAGTCTAATGTGTTTTAAATAATTAAGGGGAGTTACTATAAGCCGTAGAAAGGTAGGGAACTAGAAATATCGTGAAATTATAAGGAGTGTCGGTGTAATTTGTCATGGTGTTTTTAATTGTGAAACTTCAACTATCATAGTCATTGAATAGGCCTTTTCTTTTTTCTTTGGGGAGGATGGGAAGTATTAAACAATTTTTAGCACTTGTATTATATTTACATGGATATTGGTTGTACATCAATTATTAAAAAAAGTTCTTTTTTTTTCTTTTGTACATACTTTTAACTTTAACTTTTCATTCACTTTGCTGATCAATATCCTTCGATTTTGGGGATCAACTTGGGTTTTAGCATTGATGATTGTTGAGGTTTTTTCATGCTTTATAATTTATAAGAACGTATTTTTAACATTTCAGGGCACCACGATGGGCAAGTGTGAACTTGGGGATATTCATTTGCATGCAATGTTCAGGAATTCACCGGAGTCTTGGAGTGCATATATCAAAGGTTTATATTCATCTTTTCTTCTGTGTCAGTTTAGAAATTGATAATGGGATAAGTCTTCTGATTTTGCAATTAGGTGCGGTCCACAACTTTGGATACATGGTTGCCAGATCAAGTTTCTTTTATGCAATGTAAGGAAGTACACAATTTGTTTCTTACTTTCCTAGTCTAATGTAGGGTTAAACATGAGTAACTCTTCTCTCTTTTCAAAATAACAGAATTTACTAGTTTTCTTAAAAGGTTTGGTGTAGGTCTGAAATTAAGTGGCATGGTCCGTTCGGTATGTATGTAGGTAGATACACCATTTATAGGAGATTACATAATATTCATTTAATTGGTTGGTAAAACTACTTACTCGTGGAAGATAGGGTAATTGCTAGAAAAAATTACTGGTCTCTTGGATTCTCTTGCAGCTGAATTTACTTAGTACTTTGGTTGTCTGCATAGTGACTACCTAGCTCATCTCTTGATTTGTGTGTTTTATGCAGTAATGAGCAATGCGAAGTCAAATAAGCACTGGGAGGCAGAGTTACCGCCAAATTTTGACAGAAATGGATATGGAATTGAGAAATTTATTCGTTCCAAGTAAAACTTATAATGGATTCCTATGCATGACATTACTTGAAACCAGAAGATTTTTGCATATAGGTTCCCATATTCTAGTGTTATCAACTTGCTTAAAATCTTTCAGATATGTGGAGAAAAAATGGGCTTCGAAAGATGGACTTCAACCAGCTTCAAAATCAGCTGAAATACTCTTCAACTCAAATGCGTCACCAGCTGCTGAGGTTAAGAGTGCTATTCAAAAGAATAGGAGATTGTCTCTTGAGGAAAGCATTCTTGTGAAACACATGGCACAAGTTCGGCCTCCGATAACAAGATCTCATGAGGTATTAATGTTTAATGTCTTTCAGATTTTAACTGCACAGATATATATACAATGGATAATTTAAACAACTAGTCATATGCCCAGTTGTTGAGCAGGTGAGATTTATGATTTGGTGATTTGGTCTACATGGGTGATCCATTTTATTCTTTTGCCTTGTTTCTTAGAATTTTGTTGTTATCTTTATTTGCATGACCTAGATTGCAATTAAGATACCATGTGGAAACTTCAGTGTTCCTTTTCTTTTTTGTTTTGCTAGGCAGAGTAAGAGTAGGAGGGAGCCATAAATTTTGCTTGTCATTTCAAAATGCTAAAAATTGCTATCTAATGGAATTCCTTGCCCTTCTTGTGATTTTTTTATTTTTATAATAGCCCTTTTGAGGTATATAGCATTTAGCATCTCATAGCCTTGTGTAGAGCGTGCCTTTAGTGGGTTTAGGCACACCTTTAGATTAAGGAGGAATGTGGTCAGAGATATCTAGTGGCAGGTAACAACTTGATTTTATTGTCTCTTTTTTCTTTTCCTCTCTGCTATATAGCATTGTTCTGTTTCTGCTGAGAAAAAAATTGTTTGCCTTCCAAGATTTATTACATCATAAAAAAACCAATTGAAGTTTATCCTTTGCAATTCAGGGCTCCTCAGATTTGCAAAAGAATAATTCACCTCCACCATTAAGGAGGCCATCTGCATCATTTGATTTTGACAACTCTAGGGGAAAGAACAATGGCACTGTTGATAATTTTGGTTTGATTTCCATCCATGATGATAAAAAGGGTTTCTTAACTACACCTCCTAGCTGGACAACATTTGATTGTAAGATGACAATACTTGAATTATACATCTTCTGTAATATTTCTTCTATTTTCTTTCATTCTCTAAGAATTTCTAGAGAATTATGGAAGCCAGTAAATATGTTTGATGCTTTATATAAAATAATTTTGGTCAGACAAATTTGAAGCTATTATAGAATTTCTTGATTCAGCTAGTTCTTTGTTCTTTTGATAACCTTGCACCCTTCGCATCAAAACTAATAAGATGGTAGCAGCTCATGTTATACACTTCCAAATTATTAAATTAATATTCATGTTTGCAGGAGAAGGCTTATGAGGTGTCTGTTTGTAGATTGTTGAGCTAGCCCATCGCATAGATGTCACGACATTATAGTTGCAGACGATCTTGTAATGTTGCATAACTTTGAGCTGCATTTGTATGGTGTGTACTTCTCTTTTTCAATGATAAATAACAATGTTAATGTGATGTTTTTCTTTATTTCCATTTTAAGATGTCCCTTATATTTTTGTACATTTCCCTAAAAACCAAGATACTTGTCGTGATTTGTGGCCTTAGAATTGCCTGAAATAGCTCAACTCGGCTCCAAGTGCATCTTTATACATTACAATAGAAGTAAATACCTATTACAAGGTATATTTTGCACGTTGATAAACATTTGGGGTATAACCATGGTTCCAAGTTTTAGTGCATAAGGTCGGCCTTACATGCATAGTTGAATATATGGCATATATCAAATTATGGCCGTGTTTGAAATCCATTTTTGAAAACTTTTAGTTTTCAAAATACAACTAAATAAAGTTATTCAGACAGCTGGTGGAGGGTAGTGCAAGGTACAAAATAGAGTATGAATTAAAAGGGGATGTTGAATAAGATATAAACAAAAGAAAATAGAAAACATCTACTAGGTTCTGTTTTATAGTTTTTAAAACACTTGTTTTGAAAATAATTTTTATAACTTAGATAGATTTTGGATGAGAGATTAAGCGAGTAATATAGAATTGTTTTCAGAAACAGTTTTTAAAACCAAAAATTGAAAAGAGACTCAAACAAGCCTTATGTGTTTTCACAGGTTTAGGGACAAAGATTTCAATCAGCCCTCACTGCAGCAAGATATAAATTTGGCGCACTTTTGTACCACTTTGGCATTGATGTATCACACAGCCTGAGGTCGTTCAGAAAATGGTTTGATTTGCACTGTAGCTCCTATTACAGCCATTGATTACGATTAACAAAAGAGATCAAAGGAATTAAATATTAGTTATTCTTATCTTCTTTCAGTGTCAATTTAAGAGTCTGTGACTGAAGATGTTGTCATGTGCCCCAGCCTAACTTTGTTCTTTTTCTAGTGCACCCTTTTTTTTATTCATCAGTCAAAATACATAGAGAATGTTAACTTTCTTCAGTGAATTTGGGTTGCTTAACAAAGGTTGACATGATCAGAAGTTTTATCTTAGACTTCTAATTTTGCAGTGCCATTAATCACATTTTAAAACAAAGGCTTAATCTCTCTAATCAGGTAGGGAAATTTAATGATTTAACAACCGTGTTATCATTTTTCTTTTAATAAAAATAGTAAAAATGACTTCAATGGCTTTATAATTAACGTTAAACAGTAATTTTATAATTACCATACACAAAATGTTACAAGAACAAACCATTATTGGTTTCGTGTCTCTTGATGCTGTATAAAAACAAATATAAAATTTGTAATTGCTTGAACTCTATTGTATAGTTCAAATGAATTGATGATATAATTAATGAAAGATAAAATCATAATATTTACGATCATTTTGTTCAAATTTCATTTTTAATTAAGTTTTTTCTTTTAAAAAGGAGACAATGAATTTATGAAATTAGTGCTTGTCGCTCAAACCAACTTCTAAGCAAACAAATAGCAATCAGCAATTGGGATTGCACAATTTTGTACGATCAGGAAGCAGCATCAAGTGGCTGAAAATATTAGAGCAACAAAGAAACTGTTTCATCTAGTCTTAAACTCCCAAACTCCTTGGAGCAATATTGCATTTTATTGTTTGAAACAAGTAAACTCGGCACTTTTAGTATACTCGAAATCCTAGATCACTTCGTATGTAAAAAATTTTAAACATTGCATCAATAAACGTCTTAACATGCAAGTACTTAAAATTCATCAGCAATTGGTGCATAGGTTCGGTGTTATACAAGGATTTTGGATGCCATCCTTCAAGGCACTGGCTATTTCACTGCCAATGACTCTTGATCACTATTATTGTGAACCTCCTTTGATCACTATTGTCGCTCTTTGTAAAGGCTGAATTATGATAGAAGGATTTTTGACTTAGTTTAAACAAAAAAGATGAGAATTTTTGTCTCACAAAGAATTTTAGGTTTGTTTAAAAGTGAAAACTTACACAAATATGTTAAAAGAGATCAAGGCTAGACCATCATGTGCTGAGATAGAGACACTTGGTACAGCCACCAGCATCCATTAACAATCATATTTGTTATTGTGTCTTAACTATGTTGTTATCAATGTCTTTCCACCATTTTTGCTATTTATGTCTTCATATCACTAGTATTCTGTTCAATAAATTTGTCTTTCCACCATCCTATGTCTTCATCATATCACTAATATTCTCTTCCACCATTTCGTCCTCCAAACTTCATTTTTGTTAGCGTCCTTCTATCACCATTGCCCCTAATGTCCTCCAATAAATTTCAATTCAATTTATAATTTTTATTCTATACATCTCATCATACTTAAATTCTATTGGCCAAACATATTCTAACAATTATTTTAAACATGAATGCTAAAAACATTTTTTTGACGTGCTCATATGCTCGTCTCACCAAAGAGTGCGGATTTTATTCCTTATTTATGATGTCACATTTTTTATTTAATAAATCATAGGTGAATTTCATTCAAAAATAAATTCAATTAAAATTTGTTGAAAAAGATGTGTCATATAATATATTGTTAACTTGGAGTTTCTTTCTTTTAAAATTAAAAAAAATGTGTAGAATGAAAAGTAAAAAATCATCTACTAATAATTTAAATAAATTAAGTTAATGAATTATTTTAATTTAGATCAAATTTAATTATTAAACATGTATATCAATAAGCATAAAAGTATTTCAATTTAAATGATGTACAACTCTATATTAGTATTTTTTTTTTTTTAACTTTACACGTTTGCGTACTTAAAAATATTTCAAATCCATGAATTTACCACATGTCTCCTTTCCGATTCACACAAACATTTAATTGTTGTTTGCTAAAAAATAGAGTTTAGTTTAAATATTCTAAAGATTATTATCCAGTTAATTACTTATAAACCATTTTAAACATATTTTTAAACATTTATTATAAAGTCAATAATCGTAACTTACTTGTATAATTAGACAATAAAATAGTGTTAGCAACATTTTTTTATTACAAATTTTAATAATTTTTATATTTTATTTAATGAGTCTCTTTCTTAATTTATAATTTTTAATAAATTTTAATATATGTAAAATATTAGAAAGATAGTGTTGTTGGCCTTTTTAGAACAAGTTCATCGGCTACTTCGCTGTCAACTTTTCTCCTGAAGCAGTTGTTTGGCTAGCATTGTGTCATTACAAGGCTGTATAGAATTAAGTATGAAAAACATTGGTTGCTTGTTGAAACACCGGTGCATAACGTTTTAAAATTAATATATATATATATATATATAATCATTTTAAAAGTTTAAAAGTGAGAAATTTAATGAAAATTTAATAAATATAAATAATTTTACAAGATGTGAGATTTAGCTTTTGAAGGAGGGAAATTATGACTTTTTTAAAATTTTCTGTGAAATTTAATATTTTAGCAAGTATAAGTTTTAAATAAATAATAATTTAATAAATTGAATTTAGAAAAATTTTAGATGAAAAATAAAACTTAAGTGTTTTACTAAAAGAAACTCAACGATTTACGGAAATAGTTAATTTTTAAACATAAAAAATAACTCAAAAATGAATTACTGAAAATATGGTATCGAATATCTATAGGAAAGTAATTTTTAATATAAAAGTCAAGAATATTGAATTTTAATCATACTATTCATTGCTTATATATATATATATAAATCTTATCCTTCGATTGGCAAGTCAGTATTCGAGACATTTACAATCAGGTTTTTTTTTTTTAAATGATCCCATGAAAAAATAAAAAAATTGACATATAATTTTTTATTTACTATAAAAAATATTTTTAAAATTTATTTTAGATCGAAATGACTCTGCATTAGATCATGAACTTCTCATGTGAAATGTTTATTTAGTGCACTTCAATCAATGTCGTTAGATGATGCTATAGGGATTTCTTTTGCTAGGAGACTTTATCTCCATATTTTTTTTGTTGTTTTTTTGTCTTTAATCTTTCTAAATGATAAAAAAAAATCTTAAACTCTTTATTTAATTGGCGTATGAGTTAATTAATATAAAGTTATTTTAATTTACTTGATAATTTTAAATTCAAAATCTAATTTCATAGTTACATGAGATTTTTTTTCTAATAATTTTATTTAACTCAAGCAAGATTATTTTTATAAAAGGTACGTGTAATTTTGATTAAAAAAAATCTGAATTTTTGTGTAACAAATAGTTAAATATAATATATTAGTTTTAAATTTTATTATTATACACACTTGATTTTTAATTAAAATACATTAATAACTTATATCATAAATATATTTTAAAATATTTTTTTAATTATAACTTATTAACATACTATAATTAAAAAATAAGTGGATATTCATTAACAAATTTTAAAATTATTTATTAATATATATTTACTTATTTTTTAATTGAATTACATCATATATGTGTTTTTAAATAATTTTTATATATAATTTATTAACATATTTTAATTAAAAAAAATTATATATATTAATAAATATAATTATTTTTAAATTAATAATTGTAGAATATGTCGATATATTAAATATTTAAGTGTATCAAGTGACTTCAAAATACATTGTGATTTAATAATTTGTATTTGTAGCTTGATTTGAATTAAAATATATTATTAGTATAAAAACTTAAAATATTATGAAATATAATGTATAAAAAAATTATTCATTTATATAAAATTATATTTAAAATAAATTTTAATTAACTATCAATGTAAAAATGTTTATATTACTAATATATTAAAATTAAACTCTTATACGTGCCATAAAATTTTCACAGTTTGTAGTCACGTGAAAAAGCATTAGAAGAGTAGATGTTTCAAATTTAGTAATATTTAACGGGAATTTTATCCCCGGAAATATATATAAATATCATCATTAATAGTCTGAAAAAATAAATATCATCATCAATCAATATATTAAAAGAAAAAAGAAAAAACAATATTATTGTGTCAAATCTTGAGTTCTTGGCCCGCTGTGCCACTTCTATCGTGATGCTCAATATAACCATTATTGGGAAGTTTAAGAAGCACCAAAAAAAGTGGATCAATGCCACTCCAACTATATCGAATACATCGAACTCGGGAGCATTTTTTGGTACAGAAACATGGGAACATTTAATTTATTTTAAATAAAATTCATATTTTAATATTTTTAAGAATAATTTCACTAAAAAGGATTTTTTATAAATAAAAAAAATCAACTAAATACGAATTTTTTAGAATAATTTATATCAAGAATAAAAATTATACTTTCCTTTTTT
>JAMLFT010005950.1:0-16799 GCA_026544285.1 Pachyrhizus erosus
AAAAATTATTGATTATAAATTTTAATTATATAAAAAATATTTATTTTATACAATACACAACCTGTTAATTTTTATTAATCTCTTATCAACTTGATTGATTATTAATATAGATAAAAATATAATTAAAATCATAAAATTTAATTAAATGGATTTTCAATTAACTTTTATGTAAATTTTAGTAATTAGTTTAATTGTAACTAACATTTGTATTAAAATATAGAAAGTAAAAAGTTTATACTATTTTCTAAGGAAAAACAGTCAAATATATCACAAAATTAATATGATTAGTTATTATTAGTCATAATTAAGTTGTTATAAAACTTTAGATTATTTTTTACATTTTGAATTAAAATAATATTATTTTATCTAATATTAAATATGCACAAGAAATTTTTCTAAAGCAAAAAATACCTAAGATCAACTCTCACTAAAGTTCAATGACTAACATATCCCTTTTATGGTATAAAATTTTAATTGGACTATTAAAAAAATTAATCTTAATTAATTAAAGAACTTCTACAATTATAGAAATGCGATTTATTTCTTTATTCCATTCACTTATGCAATCTTCAAAAGGATATTAATTCAAAGTCTAAGATGTCACAAGTTTATTATTGATAAACTCATTTTTAATAAATTTATGTGTATGATGTTATTGATAATAAAAGAAAAAATTACAAAAAGAATAAAAAAAATCTTTAAAATAAAGTTTAATTATATATTTTATGATTTAACTGTTATTGTTTAACAAATTTTATTATCCAATTTTTTTTAAAAAAAATTATCATCTAAGTTTTCAATTTTTAAATATTTTATCATTCAACCTTTTTTTTTTTCATATTTTACCATTTTTTTATGTATTTTATCATTACATCAGTAATAAAATTTGCAACAAATTTGCACTCTTTACCATCATAATTTAGTGACACGTTTGTATTGATGAATTTTAAGAAAATAACAAATTTAGGATGATAAAATTCGTGAAATGATAAAAATTAGATAGTAAAATTTGCAATGAAACCTAAAAATAACAAAAATATTTTAATTTTTATACAAATAATTATATATGTGAGGAATTTCTTTTTGTTTTTATAAAAATAAAGTAACTAAAATGCATATCTTGGGAAGCATCCAATGTCAATGATAAAATGTAGATAACTATTTTTTAGAAATTCAATGTTAAATGCTACTTAAAGTTAAAAGGCAAGTTAAAATGTTAGAAAAGATAAGTATTTCTTGTAGCCTAACATTCAAGATGTTGGACATAAAATGAAACTCTATCTAAGATGTTACGTCTAACATGTCCAACATTAAACACTATTACTTTAAGCCTAAATGTTGTAATTGAATTTGTTACATGTTTAGGTTCACTTCAACTATTATAAATGTTTATTATATAACATCAAAAAGAGAAAAAACAAGTTGGAAAGAAAATTATCACATCACTAATCCTAAAAGCAATATTTTTTACATCCATCCCTTTAAGATTCAACTATTGGAATAAGAGTTTGAGGATTGAAGAGCATCACAATCTTTTATCACCATTTTTTACTTATCCACTTATAATTTCTCTATGTTTTGCCAAAATCATTGTAGTTAAGATTAGATTAACTTTGTGGTGTTCTTCTATATAGAGATGTTGATTTAATATAGTTTTTTTTTGGAGTAGTTTGTAATTTATTTTTAATAAATATATCAAAATGGGTTAACCTAACTCACCTAAGTTGACTCACCACGAGTTGCTCAAAACATAAGTCATCCCAACTTGGTTCACTTTTTAATAAGCCAAGAAAAAGGTAAATTGACTTAACCCATCTCAAGTTAGTAATTAAATTGTTTGGTTTACCTAAAATAAAAATAAATAAATTTAAATTCAAACATTATTTTTATTTTTGTGACATCATATTATAACAATTAAACAATAAAACAATTAAACATTTAAATATAAACTAAAATTGTCATATTTGTAATTATAGAGAGTAATTACCAAATAATTAAGGATGAAATATATATGTCTATAATCTATATAAGCATGTTCAAAAGTCAAAGTTTTATTTTACTTTTTAAGTAAACCTTCCAACTCATGTGTCAACCCGCCTCACCAAGGGTCCTATCCAACTTACTAAAGTTCCAAGTGCGTCAGGCCACTTTTAGTTATCGAGGTGGGTTAATTTTTACCAACTCAATCTACCCCAAACTTCTTGTGGATTAGGTTGACTTTTAGGTCATAGTTCATTTAGGCAACTTTGGTTTTGATGTTTCCTTCTAAGCGAGACTTGTTGAAAATTATGGAAGTATAAACATAATGAGGAACTATATATATACGTTTTGATTTGAGTTTGAATTACTATGTCTTGATAGCCAAAATGGTACCTCATAATCCATGTACTTACATAGATTTTAATTCGCATGCTTGATGGAATCATATGTAATTGCAAAAGTATGCATGTGGAGATATGATCAAAGTCTATAGTACTAAATTATGAACTTTAAATACATGGTTGAATTATATTGGACGATGGTAAACTGCATAGGTGAAAACAAAATAATTTTAATTCCTAACTACTCTTACCATTAATTAAAAATCCTTTTGAAAAATTATAAACATATTAACAATTATCTTTTTTACAATTTTTTCTTGGGATATATGACCATGACATCATATTTGCTTTTTCCTTATATTAATTATGTGTGAAACTAAAATTATTTACACCAATCTTGGGAGAGGAACAATTCCCTACTTATCGAATTTACTACTTATTGACTAGTATGTTTGTTGAAAGATGATTTAAATTGATTAAATAGTTTTATATATTTTGTAAGCATAAGTGAGCCTTAATAACTATCCTTGTATAAATATCCTTACAAAGTCTTAGACTCTTTATGATAAGACAAAGTGCTAACCAAATGGTTTCAACATGTGTCAATTTGAACTAATAGTTGATATTAATGATTATACCATATTAGGGGACACTACTAACTAATTTATCAGTGGTAGGAAATCTCTTTGGAGTCAAATTTGTCACATGCACTGTTGTTTGTTAGATGTGTTAAATTAATTAAATATTTTTATGTTTCATAAATACCACAAAGTCTCAATAATTATCCTCACATGAATATCCTTACAAAACCATAGTTGTTTTTATGGTAAATTTGTGTGTTAACCAAATAGTTTCAATGTGAGTTATTTTGATCTAAACTTCAATAATTCACCAATGCCAAACTCTTATCCTCTCATAAAATCTCCTCGTCACCTAACCAAATCCTAGTCAAACACATGCACACACAGAAGCACAAATGGTTAGCTAATATGTTAGCTTCGAAAACATTGTAGAAGTAATCTCTACATATGTGTTGTAGGGTTTTGGGCCTTTTCATAAAAGCTTTTAATTAGTTGCATACATGCCACAAATATGCATCTTTTTTTTGTATTCCATTCTCTTATACTTTACAACTAAATTTTACTTCCTTTTTCCTCCCATCAGGAAACCATTATTATGTTATTATTTTATATTCATATTCGTTAAAAAAAACATCTAAATAGACATTTTTTTTGTTAACAAAAAGACAATTTAAATTACAATTTTAAATTTATAGATGAAATCATGTCATTAATTAATGGGACAAAGTAAGGTAAAATAGTGGTAAGAAGAATGACGAGCAATTAGCATGAATCCTAGCCAACATCTTATTTTCTTCTATGAATGATGAAAAGAAATATTAGCACGAATCTCATTATTTTATCTCTCTTGTTTTCTTATGTATTATAGAAGAAAAAGTTTTTTACTAAATATATACTCTTTTTTCCTTTCTCTCCCTTTCTTCCCTTCTAAAAGATGAGATAAGTATATAATTGAATGAGTTGTTTCACATAATCTCCATGTAACATAGAATTAAGCTCTTTACCAAGAGACCTAAAACAAGTATTTGAATAACTTTTCAATATACATAATTTTTGAAAAAATTTAAAAATACCACTCTTTAAATTATATTAATTTATTATATAAAAAATACTCAATAAATAAATTTAAATTAAATAAATTTTGAATATGCAATAATTTTTTCATGAAACTTTTAATAACCTCTTTAACATGTCTATAATATGAAAAATTATTAAATAATTATATATTATAATTTAATTTATAATTTTAATTAATCATAATGTAACATATAATTAAATATTATTTTTTAAAAAAAATTTAAAACTTAAATATATATTACATTATAATTAATTGATATGTTAGTTTAGAATCATGTAACATCCTATTTTATCATTTTATAGGATAAGATTAATATATGGTAATACAAACAGTAGGATTTTTCTCAAAGCGAGTTCGCCCCAAACCGTGGCATCACCATCCGTTTAGTTTGTCCCATTAGAAGGCATCATCAGCTTACCATTTTGTTTAAAAATCATATGACGAAAACATTAAAATGTTGTTGTTATGTAATTCAATTATTTCAACACCCTCTCTCCCCTCTAAACAAAGAAAATAAAAAAGTATTTGTGTATTTGGCTGTATCTCTTCAACTTTTTTCCTCAACAACACAAAGAAAAAGAGAATTCAGAAACAAAAAAAAAGACATTATGTGAGATGTGAGAATGCGCATTGCACGTGGAGAAAACCATTTTAGTAGTTAAGGGAAGGTTAGAGGGTATTTATGTACTTTTGGTTGGTAGTCCAACTTCCCATCCAGATCTATAACGCGTTTCTCGCTTTCAACGCCTACCACGCACCCAACTTTTTAATGCATAAAAAATACTAATACTAGTACTATTACTTATGACTTTTTTTTTTTTTTTTTTTTTTACTTGACAAAAATGTCTTACAATAATATATTTTTATTATTTCTTTTTACTTTATGTATTTAAATTTTAACCTTTTTGGTTTATATGTGAATATTTATTTATTTGTAATGTTTAAGTAGTTGCTATGAGTTTTATTTAATGCGATACTAAAAACTTAAAATATTTATCGTTGGTATTACGAAATTAATGGTATAAAACATACGAATAATGCTATCATTTGGTTGTGGATATTTTCTAATGGTTAATCTTTTATTTAACTTAAAAAAAGGGTTTTGTTAGGGTAATTAAAAGAGATAAGTATTGGATAATTTTGTATTATATATATATATATATATAATGTAATAAACAATTTGTTACTAAAAAAATTTATTTTTGTTTACTTGATTGATATTTTAAAGATATTAGTTAACATTTCATAAAAAGAAAAATAAAAAACTAAGACTGATTAAGATTACAATGATATTGAAATTCAGTTTATATATATAAAAAAGATATTTTAATTTGATATAGTATACCAAGAAATAGTATTAAATTAAATTGAAAATACATTGAAGTAATAGCATTTAAAATGTAATAAAATTATAAAACAAAAATAAATATTCACTACAAAGAAAGTTACATAACCTAACAAGAAAAATAGTTTTTAAAAATATTTTTATTCAAAAATAAAGACAAAAGTTTATAATATTTTTCTATGCGTAGAGAAAAATTTATAATATAAGTTTAAATATGTGTTATGTTAATATGAATTGATACAAATAATCAAAGATGTAAAATTAATTATCATATTTTTTAGAGAAATTCTTTAAATTCTAAGAATTAATTTAGACTTAAATAAACGAGATAGAGTAAAATTATTTATAATTTAGACTTATGTATTAATTTTTTGGACGAATCTTAGTTGGTAATCACAACACGTTGATTTAGACAATTGAGGGTGTTCCTTTTATCTATCACTTTTAACCACCACAAAAAATGCGTTATACTTAATTGTATTCTATTTTTTTTTAATTATCTAAGCTTATCTCCTCTCACAAAAAACGAGACATTAGAAAATCGAAGAAAAGATAAATGTATTATATGAATTTAATAATATTTGCTATCTATTTTGAGATAATTTAGATTCTTCAAAATATGAAAATGTGCTTTAAATAATAAAATACAGTTGCAATTATTAATTGTAAAAATATTAGTAATTATTTTTATATTTTATAATTTATTGTTATATATTGTATATATTATTACAATTATAATTGTTTATTTTTAAATTAATATTTTAACTTGTGTATTACATAAAATAAATATTTATTTTATATAATTAAGATTTACAATTATAATAAATATTTTAAAATATAAAAATTATATTATAATTATAATTTATAATAAATTAATATTTTTAAATTTATAAATTATATCTTAGATTTATAATAAATAATTCATGTTATGATATATTGATATTTTAATTATTAATATTTTTCAAAATGTTTTAATTTAAGTTATAACTAAAAATCTTAAAAATAGTAGATTGAAAGAGATAAAATTGAGTTAAATTATTTAATTATATTAAAATTGTGAGATGAAATATCATGGTGCATTTTAATTTAAAATAATATATATATATATTTAAGAGTGTGGTACAATTAAATATAAAAATATTCATATGCTTGTTAAAAGAAAATTTACGAAAGTGTGAAAAGTGACAAGATTCAAAGAAAAAGATAAAACAATTATGTATGTGGGAAAATTAAGAATTATAATTGTATATAATTTCTTAAAATATATTCCTTTATATTAGAAAAATCAAAAGCATGATAAAAAGACCATTAATTAATAGAAGGTTTTTAAGGTAAATTATGTTTAAGATTTGTTTATTTTCTTGATATGAAATATTAACTGATTCTGTTAATAATTAATTTTTATTAAAAATTTGATTAATTACATTTAATAGTACATAATATTAAAAAATATATTATATTATTAATGTCACGTCAATAAATGTCATATTAATAAAAATATTATATTACATTGATAAGTTATTAAATTAAATTAATTATGAAATTAAAATTAATAAATATATTTAAAAATAAGAAACATAAAATTAAATACTCACTATATGTAATTAAGATCAAATATATGATTTAATAAATGATAACAATTTTTTAATAATTTTTTATTAAAAAATAACTCTTAAAAATATTATCATCTAATAATAATTTATAAAAGTATTATCGTTTAGAATAAAAATTTAAATTTATAATACTAAATAAAGATTAGTGATTTTATTTTAAATATAACTAATAGAAGATTTTGGAAAAAAATTTGGTTTTTTAGCTAAAATTTAATATTTTATTTGATAAATTTTGACTAAAAGACCATTTAATTAATGTAATTTATGAATATTTGACTAGAAAATACAACATTTTAGAAAAACTAAAATCGAATACCAAAATTGTCTAATTTTAAAAAATAATATTTATTGATTTAAAATAATTAGAGAATTAAAATAACATTGATAAAAAATCTAATGTCATATTTTAATAGAGTTTAATAAATAAGTACAAGTACTCTACAAGTTTTTATGTAGTAAAATAACAAAAAATTATCGTTAATAACACTAATAAAGTAATTATTATAAAAATTAACAAAAGTACTGATATATTACATGTATTATTTATTATGTTAATAACTCTCTTAAAAAAAGCTAGTTTCTATGCAATATAAGTAAGAAGTTTTACGATGTCAATATATTAAAAAATTATAATAAATATAGTTTTTTAGATAATTATTGTAAAAATTAAACTTGTTATATATATTAATTTCTAATTAAAAAATGTAAAAACTATTTATACAGTGATATAAACATTATTTTTTTAATTTATTTTTTACTATTTTATCTAAAAAGAAATTGTTGAAAAAATAAATATTTTATTGTAATATATTTAAAAGCAGCAAAACTTTATTGATATACTTATTTTTATATAATCCTCAGAAGATTCTGTTTGCCAAAAATCTATGGTTTAGTCCGACTTTGGATACCATATAGGCCACATAAACAGCAATGAGCAAATGTTAACCCAAAAGTAAAAAGACACCAATATTGCAAAACCCAGAACCCTACATTTTAGTTTTTATTTGTTTATTTATGAATTATCCCAAAAAAGGTAGAAAAGAAAAATGATCCTTAAAATAACATAGAATAACTGCGTCAAGAAATACGGTAGTCCAACGTTTTTACTGTTTGTAGAAATTGAGGGTGCGAAATCCGCTGCTGAACCTGAAAAAATCCAACCCCTTTTGTTTATATAAATAAGGCACTGTTGTGACTCCTCTTCTCTCTCTTTCTCTCTCTGGAACTGGTTTTGGTTCTGGTTTAAGTCATCGTAGGGAGGAGGGGCTTGAGGTTCGTGTCCGAAAGAGCAACAGAGCGAGATCTGACTCATAATTTGGAGACCCTTTTCAAAAAAGAGGTCCTTTTTGCTGTAATTCACTTAGTTCTCCGTTTGGGTATTCTCTCTGTCATTGCTTGTGCAGTTTTTAGTGTGTTGGGTTGTTGTTTAGGTTCATAATTTTTGTCTTTCTTTTGATGCATCGATGGTGGGTTGATCGTTCTATGTATTCAGATCACGCCCTTTTGGAGTTTTGTTTTGACGTCTTTGTCTCCATTCTGGGATTTGGATTTGCATGTTGTTGGGTTTGGTCATGGAAGAAAGCAATTTTTGCCTGGGAAAAAATATTTTTTTTTAAACCGTGTTTCCTAGCTATGTTGATTGTTGGTTTGTTTCATTTGCATGTTTGAGATGAAAGTGGCAATATTTAGATCCCTTTGTTCACTTCACGTGATTGGTTGGATGTGATCAAATTGATGGAATTTACGTATTTATTGAGGACATGTGGTGTATCCGTGTTCAATTTTCTTATGCCTTCGTGCACCATACGTGTCTGTGTATTGTTATTGTTATTTGATAATAATGATACACGGCCAATGTTTCCTAAAGTTTTTCTTATTGATTTGTGATTTAGTATTTGTGTAACTGCTTATTGAGCCTGTCGATCAAAATAATGAATTGTATATGCTCGTGAATCTTCCCTATATTGCTTTGGAATTAGGTTTCTTGGGTTGAGGCTGTCTTGTAGTTGGAGTCATGGCGGTTGAGGTTGTGGGATTTGAGATGGTTCAAGGACCGGTGGAGAATGGTACTGAAGGAGGAAAACCTGTTTTGCATGAGAAGGAGAATGGCAAGCCAGAAAAAGATCTGGGAGTTGTGGAAGCCATCAAATTTGGAACACATGGAGATGAATCTGCAAAAGAAGAAGGAAATGATGCTTCAGATGCGAATGCCCCGAAAGATGCTGTGGAAGAGTGGCCTGCACCTAAGCAGATTCATTCTTTTTATTTTGTCAGGTGGCGCCCTTATGATGATCCAACCATCAAGTCTAAAATTGATCTGTTTGACAAAGAGATTAGCAAGAAAAATCAAGCCCGGTTTCAGATCACTGAAGCGCTGAAGGCAAAGCGGGTGAGTTGAGAATAATTCATCATGGTTGCTTGTTAAAAATTTGGTTGCGCTTGGTGGATTCCAAAATGAGAGGATAGTCCAATGAGGGAAATAGGATGTGTCAAGTGTGGTCAACTCAAAGGCGCCAAAGCAAGACCAGTGCCTTATGCGTGTCTTGTTCGTGACTGCTTAAAACTCAAGCTGTCTAACTGCCTATTTGTTTTTGTTTTAAAATTCTCCAACTGTGAACAAGTGTTAGAGAGAAAGAAGATTTTTTCCTTCCCACAAAACAGTATTGCGAAGTGTAATTTTCCCTTGATAATTGTGTGAACTTCCCGGTGTGTTTGTTAGAATGTAAAACAAACAGCTTCTAATTTGCTACAGGGGTGTCTTGGTTGATTCTCACGGAGTACTACTGTGATGCTATTATGCTAAGAGATAGAAAATGGTGAGAATATTAAGGAGAAAAAAACTAATTGTCTGTGTTTGGGACTCTAAGTAGCAAGCAACTTAGCATTTTTCAAAGTTAAACATTTAATATTGTATGTTTTCTATAAAAGTTATAATTGATTTATTAATTTATATGGAAAATTAATACAAAAAAATCAAATAATTTATTTTCTTGTTGACATGTTTCTTTGGTGAGGTGTGTATGGGTTTTGATTGATGCCTCTCTACTCAGGTGATGGGATCTAGCACCTTAAGGGTGCATTTTTGCCTTTGACTGCATTGGGAGGTCTATTAACACACTCCTTCTATCCTCTCTCCTTGTTTTCTCCCCACTAAACTGTTACATATCAGGCAAACTTCATCCCTTAGTTATACCAAATAATACTTTTGTATACAAAGTTGTTTAATTGTTATATTTATTGTTGCAGTGCTAATCCATTTATATTTTTCAACTACAAATAAAATACCTAGTCATTATGTTTTTATCATTTCCCCTCCTACCTATGATTAGATTTGTTTGAATATAACCATGTGTAATTTAAACAGCCATTGAGCCAATGATGGTAGTCCATTTGGTGCCAGCAATCATAGGGAAATAGTTGTGGAACAAAGTTTGCTGGAAAAATTGTATCTGGAAATTATCTGATATGTATAAAAATTAACTGGGATTGCATATCTTCCATATCACTTAACAATGGACTGTCCTTTTAATAAAGTTTTATATTTGTTGAGTAACGTGATATGATGATTCCTTCCCAATGAACATCTGATATAATTACATATTTGGTCTTTACTGTTCACTGCAGTCAGAACGAGCCGAGTTGATTTCTCAGATCAAGTCTCTAAGAGGTGACAGTAGGCAATTTCAGAGTATTGTGGATGAGAAATTAAAAGAGATTGAACCTCTGCAGCAGGCACTGGGCAAGCTGCGCACTGCAAATAATGCGGGTCGGGGTGGTTTATGTTCATCTGAGGAAGAACTTAATAGTGTTGTATGTTGCATGTCTGAGTTCTTTTTAGTCCAGAGTTCATCTATTTGTCTAGTTAATACCAACATCTATTCTTTGTTCACTCACTACTCCTGTGTGATTTGATGCATGCAGATATATAGTTTACAATACCGCATACAACACGAGAGCATTCCGCTGACCGAGGAAAAACAAATCCTCCGAGAAATCAAACAGCTTGAGGGGACAAGGGAGAAAGTTATTGCTAATGCTGCAATGAGGGCCAAGTTACAGGAATCTATGGGGCAGAAAGAAGCCATTCAAGATCAGGTTAAGGTAAGATGGTTTTATTTGTATCGTTGCTAATGATTTTTCCCTGTTAAAAGTGTTCTGAATGAATGTGTATTATTATTCAAATAGTTCTTGAGAAATTAATTTCCATTGCAGCTTATAGGTGGGGATTTGGATGGAGTGAAGAAAGAGAGAGAAGTGATTCGGTCCAAAATCAAGCAAATTGATGATGCACTGAAAACCATAGACAAGGATATCCAGTCTCTACAGGATGAACTGACAGCTGTTTCTCAGAAGAGGGACAAAGCTTTTGAGAGCATGCAGCAACTGAGAAAACAGCGCGAGGAGGGGGTATATTTCACTTTAAGATATGAGCGCTCCAGTGTGAATTTTTTAGGGTTGAGGAATATAGGGGAATGAAAAATGGAGTGGGATGGTTTTTTAATCCTCTTATCTTTATCCATTTTTGTACCACATTTAAACTTATGTTTTGTGAATTCAGTATCTAAAACTTGATGTTTTAGAAATTTAGTTGACATTGTAACCAAAATCTTGGAGTTCTGTCAAACTGGCAATTATTTAGTACACCTATTGTCTTGAACTCTGTAAAATAGAGTTTTGTCTTTGATGTAAATTTGATAAAAGCATGCTTGATGTTGTTATTGACGTAAATTTTTAGTAATTTTTTAAATTGTTTCCAAATATGATTTATCACTGTAGAATAATATCTGAATTTGCATTTATTTTTTCTTGTTCAGAACACCTATTTCTACCAAAGTCGTACAGTTCTGAACAAAGCTCGGGATCTGGCTGCAAAGAAAGATATTAATGCTCTTGATGAAGTTTCGCAGACTGAGGTTTGTCGTCATAATATTGATTCTTTGTAACTATCCAATATTTAATGATGGCATTGCACTTTAACCATCTGATCACCTTTTGCTGCTTTTCTTGACTAATGTTGTGATTGAATCTTATATTTTCCTCCCTGATTCTAGGTTGAGAAATTTATGGCACTCTGGAACAGTGACAAAGCATTTAGGAATGATTATGAAAAAAGAATTTTGGCCTCATTAGATATGCGGCAGTTGAGTCGGGACGGACGGATGAGGAACCCAGATGAAAAGCCATTGCTGGAAGAACCAAAACCTGCAGCAAAACCTGCTGAAGCTGAAGTGTTACCAAAAACTGTTGCGAAACAACCAAAGGAGGAGCCTAAGCCTTCTCCACAAGAAACTTCACCTGCTCAGAAAGAATCTAAAAACAAGGGGAAGGATTTGAAATCCAAACTGGATAACAAGTCTGTAGCAGAAACTGATGAATATGAATTTGAAAATCCCCAAAAGGAGACCCCTGCCAAAGAGCCTGAAATCGATCCAGCAAAGCTGAAAGAAATGAAAAGAGAGGAGGAAATTGCAAAAGCAAAGCAGGCCTTGGAAAGAAAGAAGAAGTTAGCAGAGAAAGCTGCAGCCAAAGCAGCTGTCAGAGCACAAAAAGAAGCTGAGAAGAAGCTTAAGGTGATTTGATTGTGGATTCATTTCTTTTTCTCATTGCATAGTTCTACATTTTCTGAAACCTGAAACTGGCTTTTATAGGACCGTGAGAAGAAAGCAAAGAAGAAAGCTTTGGGCACTGCAGTTGTTACCAACCCTGAGGACGAACCAAACAATGAAGTTGTTGAGGCTCCAGAACCAGAAAAGGTTAATGATGATGTCCAAGCCCCGGCACCAGTGAAGGAAAAAGTCCAAAAGGAGAGTGGCATCAGATCCAGGAGCCGAGCAAGAGGCCCGGAGTCAATTCCAAAAGTTATTCTTAAGCGAAAGAAGTCTAACAATTACTGGTTATGGGCTGCAGCTGCTGCTTTGGTAGTATTCCTGTTGGCTGTGCTTGGATACGTCTATCTTTTCTGAAAAGTTTAGATGTAGAAGGAGCTGTGAAACCAATTTTCTGCGTGGCTAGGTTTGTGAGGTAGCACAAGTTGTATTCATGTTCTATACATCCTCTTGGGAGAATAGATGAAACACTTTGTTGTGCTTAGTTCCTGCTTTGGGGAGAAACTGCGTGCATACATTTAGCTTGACTATGTACTTTCAAATTTTGTTCAGATTTCATGAGATGTTACCGGAAGCTTGAATTTGTTTCTGTAGTTAATTGCTCACAGGAATCGTACCATGATATAATGAAACTTTATGATGAGAAATTTTACATGTTGGTTAACAAAAATCTCTGCAGAGGGTGAACATGACTTGTGGTATGATGGTCGAATGAGGTAAGGCTGGTAAGTTTGGGTGAGCAATTTTTGCATGAACATAATTAGTTAGAAGTTTAAAATGCAGGCACAAATAACCAGAGTCATCATGTATTGAAATAATAATACAACTTAGTATTAGGTATGTGATAATGCTACTTTGATATTATCTCGAACTTTAGATTAGTTGTGCCTGTAAGTATTTGTGTTCGTGCTAGAATGGCTCATTTTAGGTAAATTGTAACGTGTTAGTACAGTGCCGCCTTTGAAAATGCCTTTTTAATTTAAACAAAACCTTTTAAATTGGAGAACTTACCTCAATTTAAGATACCTTTTATTTTGATAATTGTAAATGCACACTCTTATCTGAGATGCCCAATGGCTTGTCCAATTGCTTTTTCTAATTTTGTTGCAAACAGAGTCGTTCCTTCAATTATGAATCAGGGTTTAAGTTTCTTGATGTATAATAATAACTTATGAGTTTCTGCATATTATCTCAATTTCTCATTACTAAACCAACCTTAGTGGGTAATCAGGTTTGAGTTGTTTCTCTTTTTTAGGTGGATGAGTCGTTTCTCTAACCACAGTAAAATAAGGGCAAACCCTGCAAACTGTAGAGTAATGATATCAATAGTGGCCAAGAGTTTCTGGTGGATGAAATTTATTAGTTCAGATATGCCACTCCAATAGCTTCAGTTGCCTCAAGTTTTGAAAAGTGCTTCTAAAAGTTAAAACGTTTATGTAACTGAATATACTTTGTTTTGTTTTTTTTAATAAAGTTAGTTTTATGCTAAAAATCATAATCGCTTGTACGCAGAAATCTATGTATTAAAGGGGTATACTTTACTCAGGAACCCTGGGAATCATGATTGGTTGAGCTTTAGTCCGTTTGTTTGATGAGAGGTAAAGAAAAAGGATGGATACATGAATATAAATAGGTAAAAAATAAAATAAATATAAAAAAGGTTTGGTTGAATTTTTTTTAGAAGATAAATAGAAATAAATATTAATAGACTTTATTTTATTTTTACTTTATTTTTATGATATCGAATAACTAATATTATTTTCTTCACCTTTATGATCACTCTCCCCATCCTATTTTTATCCGATCAAACAAAACATTAGTACCTCTGTTAGGACTCTTTTAGGTGTGGTATCTAATCTTCCTTTACCATTTTAGAAATTTTCCTTTGGGTTGATACTTTTTGCACCCTATAAATATCATCATTACTCATTTTTAATTTTATAAATTTCAAACTCTCAAAATTACCTTCATTTTTTTTTCCTGCTCTGTTAATCTTATCGGATCATCGAATCCGAAATGATTAAAAAAAGTGCAAGTTTATAGATTGTCTAATCCAGAATAAGAAATTCATTATTTTGAAAAACTTAATTCTTATTTCGGATTAGAAAGAAGGACCTAGGGTATTTTGGGACTTTTTGTTTTATTTAAAATTAAAGGGAGATGTAGGATGATATTTTTGGAGTGCAGGTAGAAAAATATCAGTCAATTGCTATATCATTAATTTTAAAGTAAATTGATTACTATGTTATTCTCTCCTTTTAAATGTCATTTTCTTTGAGTATTTCGATACACACTACAACTAATGAAAACATTAACATTAAAAAAATAAATAAAACAACACACTAAATATCCTTCATTTTCTTCAAAATATATAGATACAATAGGATAATCATGAGTTCTTTATAGTAAAAATGGACAATTATAAAACTTTTCACTGCGTAAAGAAAGTTAAAAATAACTATATAGCCCTCCATATTTAAATAATAACAAGATGAAAAATTAAAAATACTCTAAATTGAGAGTTTAAAAACATTAAATTTTATTACAACACAGATTATTTGAGTTAAGAGAATCAAGAAATTGAAAATGTCTAAATGATAGAAACAACTTATTAATTGAAGTCATTTTCTTTCTTTTTCATAATTGTCTAATTTTTTTCTTCTTTCCAATCTTATGTCCTAAGTCATCACCCTTTCAACTTAAGCTTATGATAAAACCTATTAATAATTATACCAAATTATACTCACACTCTTTTAAGATGGTGCTTGTTGTACTCGCACTCTTTCAAGATGGTGCTTATTGCACTCGCACTCTTACCTAAAATATTCTTACAATGATCTTTCTATTTTTTAAACTTAATTATAGAAACACTTCTTACGTAGTTACAAAGTCGACTTCGTTAATAAAAATGTGTCACGTGTTTGTTATATGTCTTTTTAATGAAATTTTTGAACAATTTTATCCTTTATTTAAATTGAAATATTGTTTTTAAAATTAAAAGAATAAATTATATTCACACCCCTTCAATTTATCATTTGTTACACTCACGTTCCCTCAATTTAGTGCTTATTATAATCGTGCCCAATCGTGTCATTTTTTAAACTTAATTACAAAAACATTTTTTATGTCATTATAAAATTGACTTCATTAATGAAAATGTGTCACATGTTTATTACGTGTGTTTTTAATGAAATTTTTGAATAATTTTGTCATTTATTTAAACTGAAAGATTATTTTTGAAATTAAAAGAATAAATTATACTTATACCCCTTCAACTTACTGTTATTACATTCATACTCCTTCAATTTAATACTTACTACAATAGTGCGCATTGTACTAATGTTAATTGTTGCTAATTTGGATATGTAAATTTTTCATGTTAATCTTTTTTTTTATTGCATCATATTACACATACCTGCAAGTTGGATATTTCACACACATTGTTTGTAATATGATCACTCTTGCTTAATAGATGATAAGTGTATTTAACCCATGTACATTTGAGTCTAGTTATAAACGATAAGATAAACGTGAAAAATTTAGATATCCAAATCAACAACAATTAATATTAGCATGAAAAGACACAATTGTAATAAACGTTAAATTGAAGGAGTGTAAACTTTCCAAAATGTTCATTAAAAGACATATGACAAATATCTGACACATTTTTATTAATGGAATCAACTCTGTAAACTTTGTAACATCGTAGGAAGTGTTATGTAAAAACATTTTAGACAAGAGATACAAAATGTTATCTTAAGGAGGTGTGAGTATAATTTACTCTAATAATTATTTGTAAAAAGTAAATTTTATCAATTCACCAATTTAATTTTAAGTTTTCATAAAATAAATTAAGTTTACTAATTTTCATGCGATTTAAAATTGTATATATAATATAATTATCACAATCATATTTAAACAACATAAAATTAATGAACAATGAACAAATTTTTTATTTTAAAAATATTAAATACTTAAAAAAGAGTGTTTACAAGATAGATTGAAACAAATACACCTATCTTTCTATCCATCTCAATATTTTAATAGAATCAAATTTATAAACTTGAATTCAACCCAATTAAAGACTTAATAATATTTAAGATAAGGTAAAGTCAATCTAACTTATTAGCATAATATATTAAATTTAATATTATATATTAATTAAATTATAAAATTAAAAAATATATAATTATAATTAAGATATTTTTATGTTATATATTTTAAGATAGATTATATGAATATAAATATAATATCA
>JAMLFT010005951.1:0-16799 GCA_026544285.1 Pachyrhizus erosus
TCGTTCATGTTATTTTAAAAAAAATATATCCATATAAATTAGTATGAACATAATCTTCTGTTTCCATTAAAATACTTTTGACAAATCTATAATTTAATGTAAAAGAATTGCGACTTTTAAATGAATAATTAAACACACTCTTAATAGTTTTAGTTAGTCTAAAAAAGAATGTGAGTAATTTTAAGAAAAATGCTCAAGTATAATTATTGATAAAAAAATTGATAATTAAAATTGTCGCAAAATATAAATTTAAACATAGTAGTTATAAATATACTTTGTTCGCTAAAATATAATTACACATTTTACTTAGAAAAACAAAATCCAGTTCTTTAGTATCTCATAGAAACCTTGCTTGTTGTCCTTGAAAGCGGAAAACAACGAATAATGGCACATCACATTGTGGATAAGAACGCAGAATTCTGACAAGAACAGTAACTCCATTTCCGGATAAAGTTGGAGGGTCCACTTGTAGAAAAGAAAGAAATAGGTAAAAACATTAACCAAAGTGAATAATAATAAAAAAGGTTAAATAAAAATATATGAGAAATAAAATAAAAACAAATATTTGGTCCTAATTAAAGATTTAAAGATTTAATGATTTAACTGTAGTTAAATCAGGATAAATTAATATTAATAAATAATAATAATAATCAGGAAAAATCTATATTATTCTTTAATAATAATATTAACAATATTAATAAATAATAATAATAATAATAATATTCTATATAGAATAATATTAAATAAAAATAATATTCTAATTTTATAATATTAAAAACTGAAACTAAAACATAATTTTATAAGTTTTTAATATTTAAACTACATACAAAAATTTAAATCAAATATTTATTATAAGGTCTAAATTAAAATTATAATTTAATCTTTTTTATAAAATATAAATTAAAATGTCTCACGTATTAATTATTTTTTATAAAATTATTTTTAATTAAAGTTAATTTTAGAATGACTTATTAATAAAAAAAATATGTCTCATTAATATTTGTTAGTTTTGTTTAAGAGATATTTTTAAAAAAATATTAATTTAAGAGAGATTTAATATTTTTAATTGAATTAATTAAATTTCTTAATCTTAATGAATTAATTAATTTAATCTTATAATAAGAACTGTAGTATATTATAATACTCAATGTTGAATTTTAACAATATACATCAAAATTTATTAACAATAAGTTTATATTTGGAATAAAAAAGATAAATACTTTAGCTGAGTTTTCATTTTTTAAAGAAAAATAAAAATGATATTATATTATACATTTTTTATTGTGTCGTAAAGTAGTTTGTTTTTGTTAATTTTTGACTAATTTTTAGATTCTTTAATCAAATGTTCTTTAGGTCAATTTTGTGATTTATTTGAATTGATCACTTGATTGGTTATTCAATTTTTAGATTGATAAGCTAGTTTGATTTGATTTTTAAATTATTTTTTTACTTATTTTTTATCCATCCTATTTCTCATTATTCATCAAACAAAAAGTTAAAACTAAGAGAGAAAAAAATTGTGTATACCAACGCACTAAGGTTGATCTAAGGATGAAAATTGTTGTAATTTAATTTGTATAAAATATTATGTTCAAACCTTGTTACCATTACTGTACATAAAAAAAATACTATATTATGAGGACTTTGAGTGTATGAAATATAAGGAAGTAATGAATAAAAATAAGGAGAGAAAATAAATAAGAAAATAATAGATGCAATCCATGTTTAGGTTTGTATTACATCCAATTATGTCAACGTTTTTTTTAGAATTTTGAGATTGTACATAACTTTTTTTATTGTTCATATCAATATTTTTTTAATAATTAGAAATACAATATAACTTCATGATGTTCCACCATGACTCAAAATTACACACACAGTTCCTAAATTATTATTATGTTGTCAACAATACTGTGTTTTTAAAGTTTCAACACGATATTTAAAAATATTTAAAGGACATAGAGAAATTGAGCGATAAGAAGTTAAAAATCTAATTTAACTTAAAAATTATCTCTAAATTTATTCATTTGTGTTGTTAATATGTGTAAAAATCTAATTTAAAACCTACTTTTATGCTTGTATGAAAATTAAAAGTATATCTTATAGCTTGAAATTAACTCTACATGTTTTTTAATGATAGGCTTAGCATGTAGATGGTAGAAGTAAAATTTAAAATGGATTATAAAATGTGCGAGAGAAAATTAAAGAATAAATAAAAATAAAAATTTATAATTTACAAGAAATTTCAATTAATAATAAAATATGTTGTTAGTATTTCAACACATATATGTTAAAAGTCTTATATTAAATAAAATAAACTATTTTACATTTAGTTAGTTATATAAGATATAAGTGTCAAACAACCTTGCTTTCAAAAAATAAAAATAAAAAAATCAAACAACCTAACCCCTACCTCGTAAACTAACATTTACAATTAATTTAAACTAAAACCAAAATTCCAAGACGTACAGCAAATGATGTATTATTAATTATTTTCTCATTTTTTGTGTGCTAATAAGCGCAAGAAATTCTAAATTCGATTCAGTCCTTATATTCAATTATGTGCGTAAAATAGTCTTATAATTTATAAAAGTTGTATTACATAATTTTTTTGGATAAATTACTTTTATATCTTCTGAATTTCATTTTTCTATTTTGTAATGACCTCCCTTAATTCATATTGAGAGAAGTCTTCGTAAAATAAAAAGGACAAAAATATTAAATACAGTATTGCTAATTTATAATCATAAAAGCTTATCTAGAAGTAAAATTTATTAAATTTAAAAGCTAAGTTATGGACCTCAGCAAAATTTAAAATACAAGTTGTGGAGAATTTGAAAGAAAAAGTTTTGTACATATCAGCTTACTTACAAGTCCAACCAACAAACTACCAGTCTTCTACAGGATCATCATCACGTACCATTATTGTTTTTCAGCCTTCAAGCTCTCCCACCATTTGTCATTACTAACATATATTTGCCTTCTCTTTTCAATCTTTGAAAAGCCTCTTGTACACTAAAGAATTTTTCTCCTTTTCCCCCCCATACATCATCTAAGCTATGGCGAGGACAGGAAACAAGAGTTTACAAGCAAAACTGGTAGGTATGAGATATGAGGCCATAAGATAGAAGAACAACACATTACATATATTGGGACAGGAGAAGCAAATCACTTGTATTAGTTATTCAAATTTAAATTCAACATATTTCTTTCGTAAAATCTGTGTTGGATTTTAAGCAATCATATCAGATTGTGTTGTTTGTTTGATCATACAAAAATGCTCTGCTTGCCTTGCCCCTTTCTTTTGTTTTGGTTTGTTAGTGCCACCATCTTCGTTATTCAAGAAAATTTACATTTGGATCAATCAAAATCATTTAAACTTATAGATACTTGTTAGATATAAAACCATACGTGTATCTTGATCAAGTAAATTGTTGGGTTATGCGTGCATTGTCCACCCTTCTCTTCTGAGGCGGCAAGTTAAATATAAAGCCATTCATGTATATGATATTTTTAGCTATTCATTCAGTCAGCGACTTCATACTATTGACCTGCAGAGAGCTATTCAAGCTACACGTGGTATCCTTGCATGATTGTTGTATCTTGCATTGGCTTTGAGATGAATCATATATCGCAAATGCGTTGATTAATTCTATATGAAATATGCATAACGTGTGTGCTTCTTCAGTGTCTACCTCCATCCATTACTTTTTTCGCCATTTATCATATGTTCGGTTGGAGTGAAAGAATATAGAAGGGAAAGAAAACTTTTGAAATTTGAAAGTTTTTATTCTGTAGTTGAAGTGAAAATGAAGAAAAAATAGAGAGAAAATAAAATTATTGGAAACAAAAATTTCTAAATTTTCTCTTTCGGTTCAAATTTCAATATTTTTTCCCTCCCCCATTTTCCTATGATCAAAAGGACATGCATAATGGGAGAGAGAGAGAGAAAAGGACATTGCATAATTAGAAGAGGAAAATATTCCCAGGATGTTAGCATCATCTATGATTTCTCAGGTACTTCTTGGAGACATGGGGACAGGGAAGACAAGTTTGGTTGTTAGATTTGTCAAAGGTCAATTTTCAGAGTACCAGGTTACTACTATTGTTATTATATCTTTTTCCCTTACGTTATTATTTTAGGGCTCGTTACTCCTCCTCATTAGATTCATAGTGGGTTAGCATTAGTATATGTATGCAGGAATCAACAATTGGAGCAGCATTTTTTACTCAGGTCTTGTCTTTAAATGAAGCCACTGTAAAATTTGATATATGGGACACAGCAGGGCAAGAACGATACCACAGTTTGGCCCCTATGTACTATCGAGGTGCTGCTGCCGCCATAGTTGTGTATGACATTACAAGCATGGTAACTAAATATCAACTCTCATTCTCTCCACGTGTTTGATCTTTTACAGTGCAGTGGATGGTCATTAATCAGTTTGGCAAGTTGAAATGTTCTAAATATATTTAATAGAAGTATATCACTACTTCGTGATTATTATTCTAATTTATTTATCCTTTAAAAGATTCAATATTATGTTTTTAGATATCTACAGTGAACATATGACAGAATAAATAATGCATATTCTGGCTCAGGATTCTTTTGTTCGAGCAAAGAAGTGGGTTCGAGAAGTGAAAAGACAAGGTAACTGTCAAAATGTATATATCTTTTGAACAAACTTTAGAAGCTATTGAGATTAATATAAATTGTCTGATGCTAAAATCTTGTAAATATGTGGCATATATCACGATCATAAATTCATTGGTAAGAGTAAGATTTCAGATGAAAGTATTCACATAAAAAATTGGTCTCTCTTGATAGTTTTAATCCTACCCGTCCGCCGCACATCGTAAGTTACTGCATATAAAAATAGAGAAACTTTGATTCAAGTCTTCGATTTGACAATGAATTGAGATTTTTGTGTTACTAGTTCTGGTCAAAACCATCATGTTAGTTCAAATGAATTGCATTTCTCGTGATAAATATCGGCCGAGGGCCAGAGCAATCCAGATTTCTGCATACTACAAAGTTGTAAACATAGGCTAAATTGACTTCGATATATCATTCTGAGAAAGTTCATCACAACTTGACAATATGATACTAATTAGACATTTCACGTCAGCAAATTCAAGTTTGACAATGTTTTTGGTGGCTAACAAGGCTGATTTGGAGGATGACAGAAAAGTCAGCAATGAGGTATTTCTAGTGAATAATGTATTCTCTTGATCGACTTTATGATTTATTTATTATATTATTTTCAGATGTTCACTTGACTCTACACTAAGGAACCTAAACTAGTTGACCCTCTCCCATCTTTCATGTGACGTACTTTGTATCGATGGTTGTAGGAGGGTGAGGAATATGCCAAAGAAAATGGCTTGTCTTTTCTTGAAACTTCAGCAAAAACCGCACAGAATGTGAACGAGCTCTTCTATGAAATAGGTAAAACAATTTCCCATAAACCCTCTTAAGTATTTTGGGCAAGAAGCAGTATCTCCTACGAACTATGATGCAAGAGCACTTGCATTATGTTGAATTGTGTGCTCTGCCCTTCTACTAAGAAAGAAGCAATTCTATCGGTCATGGATAAATTTATCAGTAAGTATTTAGAAGAGAAAAAAAATTAAAAGATAAAATAAATTAAGTTTTTAAGTTAAAATTAACCAGTACACAAGTTAATTTTAACTTGTACAAAAAATTTAATTCATTTTAATAAGTTTATGCATAGAGGCACTTAGTTCACAATATTTTATGAATTATATAACCAATAGAATGTGATGGCACACTGGTGTGTGTTAAGATTCCTTACTTAGAAACAAACATTTTGCAGCAAAGAGATTGGCGAAAGCTAACCCTTCACGTCAAACTGGAATCGAGCTGAATAGGAGACCTCGAGAAAGTGGAATAAGAGGATTCTTTTGTTGTGCCTAATGGTTAATGCCATGTCCGTAATGTTTTGTTATATTTTATGTCATGTCTATTCGGCTCACTGCGGGATCATATCATGAGTTGTTCGGATGCATCCATAATACATAATACATAATCCATAATCCGTGTCCATTGTTGATCTCTACGTAATTGCATAGGCAAGAAGAACAAAGACATGTTCTGTAAAGACATCATACCCACTTGTTGCTAACTCTTGGTGTTGGTAAAATTTTACTTTCATTTATTTTTTTGGTATGAAAAATCTTAGAAAAAGGATGGTGCCTCCCTTTCTATACAGCAGATACAGCACTTTCAGATGATTTACAATTTATTCACTTTAGGGGAGACCAACCAGAAATTCAACCTGTGGCTTTTGAATGACAACAACATTTGCTTTTTTTTTTTTTTTTTTTTTTTTCATTTTATACATTGAAATTAGTTACATTAAAATTCGTAAAAATACTCTCTAAATTTTTATCCAAACAGCTCGAAACCAGTTTGAAAACGGAACGCCACTGATGTTTCTTATATCTGCAATTTGATACTGTTACGGCGAGTAAAGGGTATAACAAAAATAATGATAGTATATTTATTTTCTGTTTGCACACTACCAAACCAAGTGAACATTTGGCCAGAAGCAACCAATTTTTATTTCCCATGTAATGTGACTTTGAAAACTGTGCATTAAGAATTTTGCCATATATTTGAATTAGAAATGAATTAAAAAGAAAAATATGAAATATAAAAGTGAAAAACATATTTTTAGATTAACAGAAATAAATAAGTAAAACATTTTTTCTCAATTTGTTTGAATAAAAGAGTGAATAGAAATAAATAAATAAATTATAGAACAATTTTTTAATAATTTAAAAATTAAATTAAATTTAAAAAATTAAAATGTTTTATCATAATAAATTTACAAACTAACATTCCCCAAGGTCACCTTACTGAAGGAGAAGAGTTTTATTTTTCTTGAGTAAAAAATAAAAACCTTTTTTCCTATTCTATGCATATAATAAAAATTCCTGTTGAAAACTGATGTAATGTTTTCTTAGTTAGGCACTTGTGCAAAGCTAAGTGGTATCGATAAATTAAATTTTGTTTAATAACTTTTGATATCTTTATATTATTTATTTCTCTTTATTTTTATTAAATTAACCAATAAATTACAATTTTTGACCAATTTGACGTGAACTTACGTTAAAATGTGGATGATGAAACCAGATATAAAGATGCACTTTGTGGTGAAGAATGATTCTTCCATATTATCCAAACACACTAATATATGTACTACTTCTACTAGGCTTGTCTGTTTACTCAATTTTGACCAAATAAAAAAGGAGATGCCAAAAAGACTTATTTCCATTGCCTCAGAAGGTACTGACATCATTGGCATGCCCAATACTTTCTTGTTGACTTTTTGGATTTACACTTGCTTTGCCTTATTAAGTCAGTCGTATGATTAAACTTTGATAATCTCATTTTTGTCATTTTGCGGTATATTCTTATTTTACTCTTTAGCAAAAGCAAATTAAGTCACGTTAGATTTTATTTTAAACAAATGTGTTATTTTTTCAATTGAAGATTTAACATAGATTTTTTTTTTTTAAGATATGGTATCTTCTAATAGCAAGGCATTTGAATTATATTAATATGTATAATTTTTTAAATAAGTTAACAATATATTTTTTTAACATATAATAGAAACGTTAAAAATAAAAATAATACTCTTATTATTAACAGATTTTATTTATTTATATAAATCAATGTGTCAATTTAAAAGGCTTTAAATAATCTGAAACTTACTTTTTGTTTAAATAGACTCTTTTTTTTTTAAAAAAAAAAAAGAAAGTGGATTTAAGTCCAATAACTTACCAAGTGTTCCACTTATCTCTTTACGGTTCTATTAATTTTGGATTTATAGTAAAGGTAGTTGATATCACAAATTTGAAAGGAACCATAAATGTAATTAATAAAGTAAATGTTTCCATATAGTTTATTAATTATTTCTCATTAACAGGATATCCCCTAAATGTATCAAATAATACTCGTTCAAATTCTTATTTACCTTTCTCTATTTCCCCAAAAAACAATGGGACAACCACATTGTGTGCTTCTTGAAAAAACAATAGACATTAAAAGTACAATACTAGCTTGAAAAATAAAAGTTTATGACCACTTTTCTAAAATATTTTGGGATGGTATAGGTGGTCTATTAATACATAATTAAATTAATTTGACCTTTCATAATTTGAATTCTTCTCCCTATACTTGCTCTTTACTCCTCCCTCATCTTCGGTTTCGACAACCCCACCATGAGAAAACCCTAACACAGACAGAGGAAATCTAAGGAGAAGAAAAAAATACATGTTGGTGCGGATCTGATGCAAATCTGGTGAAGACATCAATGGTAGGTAACAGGTTGGACATGGGTTTTGGGTATAATATAGTGGGAAAGGATCCATCATTTGCAGTATGATTGTGAGTTCAGATTAATCTAATGCTTCAAAAAAATGTCTATAAAGACTATTCACGGTAGTATTCATCATATAATTTCCTTCTTAAAAACCTCTTTCCTTTTATCAGTCAAAATCCTAGTACAAGATTTTTTTTTTTTTTTATTAGAAATCTTGTATACGATTTGTTCCATTTCACTAGCATCTCAGCTCAATTATTTTTGACAACTCTGCGATGTGTTTATTTATTTATTACTTAATTCATTATATTTTTCTATAACATCATATATTATTTATTCTTATATCATAAAATACATCTTAATTTTAATTTTGTATATTTTTAATTCTATGATCCAACTATATATAATGGATCAGCTCATTTAAAAAAAAATCATTTTTTAATTAAAAATAACTTTTTAATTTTTTATGTGTTTATTTAAATCTCATATTTTAAAATAAATAATTTTTTTAAGAAATAAGTCTTATTGTCTTATTAAATAATAACTTATATTAATTTTTTTTATAAATATTTATTTTTAATTTAATTAAATTTATCTAATATTAAGATTGACACATGTTAATCTAACTTTGTCACATATATTATTATTGGATATTAATCAAATTGAGTATGAGTCTAAATAAAAAAATCATATTAAAAATTCAACTAGAGTTTAAATCAATATAGGAAGGATAAATTTATCTAAAATTATTTATAAAAGAATAAAATAAAAATAAAATAAATTTTTTATAAGTTAAAATTAATTTATGCATAAACTTAAAAATTATTTTTTTATATAAATTAATATAAAAAGTTTTTACAAATTAACTTATATATGCATAATCTAATTTTTAGTTCATGAAAAAAATTATTTCATTTTTTTATTTTTTTTATGAGTATTTTTTTGATAAGTTTATGCAAACAAACTCATAATTAACTTTCTATTTCTCTATCTCTACCTTAAATTTAAATTTTTATGTAAATTTTGGCTTCATAATTTTTTTTTATTACATATTTGATTCTTATATTTTAACAATTTTTGTTTATTGTTTATTTGTCTTTAATTTTTAATAGAAATTATTGACGTAACACTAACATATTAATGTAATAAATGATGTGACTGTTTAATACATATATTGATGTGACATTGATAATGTATTTGTCTGATAATAAAAACTAAAATTGTATAATTAATGTCATGTCAAGATACTATAATTGTTATGTTAGTATTTGTATTTGTTGTTATATCATCATGTTAGTATCATGTCATTATTAATGTGTTATATTAACAAATTTTGTTAAAATTTACTATAAACTAACAATGAACATAAATTGTTAAATTTTAAAAACACAAGGGACCAAATGTGTAATAAAAAATTTTCAAAGATCAAAATTAGTTAAAAAACATTTTTAGTCCTTTACAATTTTTATTATATTTAATTTGATTTATGATATTTTAAAAGTTCAATTTAGTTCTTTAGATGTTTAGAGTGAGTCAAAATAATTATTTTAAATTAATGATCATTTTTAATTTTGGAACATAATTTTAAATCTTTTTTAACTAATTCGAGATATGAAATTTATCCCATTAAATTCACTTATTTTAAAATTATATAATCCAATTGATGTTTGAACTAAAATAGGCCATAAACATGATAGAAATCACATTAAAAATAAAGTCTTAAGAGCAATTAAACAAAAATTTGATATTAAATTTTCTTATTTTTTAATTAATTGTTAAATTCACTTTTCATGTAATTTTTGGCATGTTTATGATTTTTTTTTGTTCAAATATCATTATGTAATATAATTTTCATGTACAAAGTTGTATTCCAAAATCAAAAATGATAATTATTTTAAAAATATTATTTTACTCATTTTTTAAAAAATGATTAATAAGTTAATTATTAAAAAAATTATAGACCAAATATAATATAATAAAAAAATATAAAAAGGCTAAGTGTGTTTTAATTTTGTAAGTAAATTATATTAATCACTTCTAAAATTTAGTAAAATCACACCTATATTAATTATTTTTTAATCATTATAATAATTTTTTTATATAAAACATTAATGTAATATACAAAAAAGTATTTATAGAATGTTTATAAATATTAAAAATATTAATATAATATATAAAAAAATATTTATATAAAATTTAAAGAAAACTAACGAAGGTATACAAAATAACATGAAATATTTATGTAATTTTATAAAATCTTAAAATAATGACCGTACTTTACTATAATATTTTTTGAATGAAAGTTTAAGTGAGCTCTTTTTATCTCACCATTAGGCAAGAAGCTTTGTTGGCTTGTTCGTTTATATCTAAACTTTGGATTTTATTACAGAAAATTTTTTAATTGATGCATTTGCTTATATTTGTAACAAATTTTATGTTTACTCTATTTTCCCGACATAGTCAAACAAAAACATTAGTCTTCATTTCTTCTAATTTTTCTTCTTTGATCCAAACAAACAAACCAAGACAAATTTGCTCATTTAAATTTATTTTATCTTCATTTTCATTCTTTTCTTCGCTTTCTTTTATTTCTCTTTTCAACCCAATTAAGTAGTATATCTTCAGTATTTATAGACCATTTTGCCGTGAACATCCATTACTGCACTTCTCATGCTCCCAAGTTCTCAATAAAATAAGAGCATGTTTGGTTATCAATTTTTGCACTTTAAATATTAAAATAGTTTTAAAGACTAAAATTATTTTAGTGATATATTTAATTATTTTTAAAAATATATCTCTAAATAAAAATTTTATTTAAAAACTGAATTTTATAAAAATAAATGTTAAATTACTTTTACAAACTCAATTTATAAAATTTAATCCAGATATGCAATGAATCGAATATCTTTCATCAACAGACCATAACACATTCAGGGGGCGAAAACTGAAGCTTCTTGCCTAGTGGAGTTTGTGTTGCGGCAGAACAATTATCTCGTCCTTATCGAAGTGGACAAAAAGCTAAAGCATCTGCTATCAGATTGCACTTGCAGCAGGTGACAGCTTATTTGTGGGTTTGCCCTCTAATGCATCATTGTTCATGGGAAGCATAACTCGAGGTCCTTAAAAATCGAGAGAAAGACATTTTCATTTCATATCTACGATAACAAATTACACCAGGAAAAATATAAAATTTCCTACTCACCAAGTTTCCAAGAAAAACCAATCAGAGTGTACAATGCCAATGGAAACAAGGACAGTGCATGCTCCTAATGTAACTAGATAAAAAAATAATACAACAGGCGTTGTTTTGTGATTACCATGCCTGCAAAAAGAAAGTACTCATAGCTTCTTCTCACTGCCGGTAAGTTGCCACTACTACTACTTTTGTTCTTACCAGTCACCACCATCACTACCACTATTTCTTTATTCACAAAACTACCCTTGTAACAAAAAAAAAAAAAAACAATAACTAGCAGAAGCTTTCACGCTTGCAATCCGACCTCACCATGAAGGAGAGGTACAAGGGGAACCGGAGGATGAAGAGAGGCCATTGTTGCTACGTGAATCGCTGCATGAAGTGGCCAAGGACTTTGCATCTCTAAGAGAAACAGAACAAGCCTCTGCAGGGAGCTTCTTCATTGGAGTCAAAGGAGGGGTATAAGGAGGTGAGTGAGTAACACAAGGGGTTGTCTCAGCTGCATCATCTTCCTCGGAAGAACCACTTCTTTCCAAACGTGAAGGTGAAGTGTCTGGTGTCTCAAACGGGGTATTTGCTCCACTCCCTTGGCTCTCATCGTTTTCATAAATGGGGTTGGAAATGTAGACAAGGTGTTCACCACCACTGCAAGGTTGTTTATCATCATGACAAAGATTTTCAATGGTACTACCCGGAAGTGGATGTTGGTGATTTTGTTTTGAGGGTGCTATGGATATGAAGGACGGTGGTGGGGAAGGGCTTGTATTTGAAATTGAATTTGATTCTTGGGGTTGGATTTGGATTTGAAGAACCTGATGAAGTTCAGAATAGTGCTTCTGCTTTCTTGACCCAGCTTTGTCTTCTACTTTGCAAGAAACTGCGGGTAGAAGGATGCTTCTTGGAGCTTGGAGGACTCCTTGTGCATAAATGCTGCGGAGTGGAGGAGACTGTTGTTGGGGGTGTGAGGTACTGTGAGAAGGTGAAGCATTGGCTCTGGCAGCGGTGGCAGTGTGAATATTATTGTTGGAATTGCTGTTTCTGAGGTGGCGCCAGCGGAGTAAGAGAGAACAGTAGAGCTCAGCTAGCAGCACAAACATAAGGACGAGGACCACTGCAAGGATCAGTACCATTACCAAGGTTGCACCCATAATCACTTTGGATGAGCTCCTCATCTCTTTGTAGTATGAATGACCTCTCCCTCTCTATCTATCTCTGTCTCTTCCTTCGTAGAATGTGGAGGGATGGAAGAGGCACTGTAATATAGGAGGAGGTAAGAACAAGTCCTTTTTGGCGGGAAACAATCCTTTGCCTCAGATGCAGACGGATGCGAATCGTAAAAAGAGAAATGGTCCTAGGGAACACAAAGGCTTTTGTTCTGAGCTAGTTTGGACTTTTGAGTTTTGACATTCCAGAACAGATCAGTCAATTTGTTAATTTACTGCCATATGCTCGCATGGTAAAACTAACAAGTTTTACATCTGCATTATTCTTCCTCGATTTATTAAACTCTACAGATTAATTTCACTGCTTTCCTTTTTCTGAGTGTTCCTTAAAATTGGAAGTGACACATTAAAAATGACCTTTTGTACAACTTTCACCACATGCCACACTCGTGCATTGAAGTGTGAGAAATCACTTTATATTCGTGTGAAGTTACTGATTTTTTTTATAAAAAAAGTTAAAATAATAAATTTATATGAAGACAAAATAATGTAAGTATAAATGTGTAAACAAACATTATCAGAAAAAATGAGGGGTGAGTATGAGGCTCCGAAGTCTGAACCAATAGCGTCTGTCTCAACATCTTTTATTCCCATTACTCAACCCGATGAAAGTATGAACATCATAATCTTTTGTTACAAACACTTCTACAATCATAAAAGACAAAACTTGAACTGATGTGGCGTATGACCTATACTTGCTTCTGTAAGATGATGGCAGAGTCACTATTGTCAATCGACACAGACGGAACCATCTATGATAAGTTACTACAGCACCGAAGTAGTTCACATTTTGCAATAAACAATAAAAGCACCACCATGCAATAAATCTTCATTCTTCAGTAAATCCAAGCACTAACATTATACGGGATTAAAGCGTGATGATCCATAACGAGTGCAATCATGCTGACAAAAGAGGAGGATTATACTTGTATCCTTTATCATTCTCTTAAGGCCGCAATCCTAGCTGCTAGATCATCATAGTCAGGTAACTTAGGATGCACATGCCGAGCTTCGTGTGATCTAACTGGCTCAAATGTGGCAGCGCGAGTAAATACTCTCTTTTTAACTTCCGCTTCACTATGTTGTTCACGAGGAAGGGAAAATGATCGTGGTGCATGACTAACCATCTCTGGTGCCTCATCAGATCCATATCCGCTTCCATTATGCAGAAATTCCCTGGTTGTGTCATCCATTAGATGTGCATGGTGAATTTTAGAGTTTCTTTTTAATTTTTCAGGCACAAGGACGGATGGCTTTTTGCTATAATGGATCAGTAATTTATCTATTATCCTTTCTTCTTCAGCATTTTGATACCGCTCATCATCAAACATAGCTTTCAGACCACGTCTTGATTCATCTCGTCTCCTGCTTCTGCTCCTCGATTTTCTCTCAATTCCAGAGTCTTCATTAGAGGCGTCGTAGTAACCAGGTAGTCGTGATCTTGAGTGCCTTCGCCGCATAGACCTTGGTTTTACCACAGGGGCTTCTTCTTCAGCATCTTCTCGAATTGAGATTTCTTTTTCACGACTCTGTTTGCTCAGTCTCTCATGTCTATTGCCCTGCCAATCCTGGTCAGAACTATCCAAACCTATTCGAATCCTCTCTGTTACAGAAGCAGCATCAGGATTCTCATGTGCTGAGTGATAGGTAGAGATGCCACCACTGTCAGTAACTGAAGATATCATATGGGCTCTACGTGTGTTGTTCTGCTGCTTGGAATTAGGTTGTTTAACATATGGAGGGGGAATGACATTACTGTAGCAGGGCTTCAATGTAGGTGTTTCATCCCTTTGAATTTTTCTCTCGGATTTATCAGTACCAGGTAGACCAACATGATTAACAACAACAAATGGCTCGTTAGCATTACTCTTGAAACACGATCTGCCAGAACCAGGAGACTTTCTAGCAGTTGTAGCGAATTGGTTTTCTCTTAGAGGCGTGGTATTCCCCCAACTATCTTGCAGCTTGGAACCACCTTCAAATTGTTCTCTTGTTTTCTTCTGAGATGAAACTGGTTTTAGTATACTACCCTGGTTTTCTCTTAAAGGGGTGGTATTACCCTGACTACTATGCAGCTTGGAAACACCTTCAAATTGTTCCACTGTTTTCTGCTGAGATGGACGTCCAATCAATGTTAGCATACTACCCAGGTTTGCTCTTGGAGGGGTGACATTCCCCCTACTATAATGCAGCTTGGAACCACCTCCAAATTGTTCCACTGTTATCTGCTGAGATGGATGTCTAATCGGCGTTAGCATACTACCCTGGTTTGTTCTTGGAGGGGTGATATTCCCCCTACTATAATGCAGCTTGGAATCAGCTTCAAATTGTTCCCATGTTTTCTGCTGAGATGGATGTCCAATCGGTTTTAGCATACTGCCCTGCTTCCAATAGCCTCTATCACTCTTCTCAACAGTCATCTCTTGCCTTCCTGGATTATCCTGGCCATCCCTTTTCCGAGGAACTTCATGACCATTTTGTGGCTTGAATCCATTTCCAGGGAGTGTGGATTTAGACTGAAGATCGTGATCAAGTCTGTTTAAGGCAACAGCTTCCTTGCCAGTCTGAAATCTGCACCTATTATTACTTCCAGCAAGATCTTGATTTTTCTCTAACAAAACATCATTCCTTACTTCGTTATGGGTAAATTCCTTGTCATGTAATGGTTTATCATGGTTAGACATACATGCATTGTAATCCTGTACAACAAATATTAACAATTTAACATACGTTCTCAAAATTTGAAACAATGTAAGAATTATCTATGTATCCAATTTTGACAACGAAACTAGTACAAAATGAAAGGAAATGCAAAAGACAGCACCTGTACATTTGCAGAGGATCTCAACATCCTCAGTTTGAAAGCCTTGAAGTCCCAGTTTATTGAAAACTCTGATGCAATCTCCTGCATCAAGCAGACCTTGTTCTCTAACGTAGAAGACTTGAAATTCAAATTTGCAGCAAACTGATAATTTGAAATTTAGTCAGTACAGGAAACCAGAAAAAACCATAAATATGTAAGGTTCTAACATAAATGAAAAAGCACCTCTTGATTGACATAACATTCCATGGAATTCCCATATCTCTCCTGAAATATTTGCCTAAGGTCACGTAACTCTGGTAAATCAGAAAATCTTGCAGCACCAAACATCAGAGACGATACAGCCATCCTACATTCCTCAGGGCAAGCACTGTAAAAGAAATGGAGGCAGTTATGTCAATTGTTCAACTTCTGAATTTACAGAAAAATATACAACGACTATCCAACCATAACAATTTTGGGACATTTGTGACAATTACAGGTGCCTAACCAACCATATTAGTCAACCCAAAAATAAATACACATAACTCCGCTCCCCTCTACATCATAAACTGAATGCGTCATTTTATTCTGATCATCTCACCAAAATGATTACTGAAATTACTTTATTGCTTGGAAAAACTGTAATCGGTACCTAAACATGAAAAAGTGCACGCGCAAAGGCAAAGACTATGTTCAACCACACAAAGAACAACTACACGCATAAAACCTGTAGGTGCACACTTTTGTATGGTATAGTCAGCAGTGTCGGTGACCATCAAGTAGATAGAAATTAGAAAATCTTTTCCTCTAAAAATGATGCAATTTCTACAATTGTGGTTTGTTGATCAGACAACGAGGAAAGAAAAGCTGATGCCGATTTGAGAAGATAAAACACTACCACCAACTTACCCATAATCCTCATCTCCAGAGAGGCATGGCATGTTATTTGATATTGCTTCCGTCCCGTTCTAAATTAACGGATTTGGTGTTGTTTAACATTATTTTTATTTTTAAATATTTTAAAAATAATTAAAATAAAATTTTAGTTTATTAAAATATTTTTTTATATCATAATACATGTATTTAATGATAAATTAAAATTCACATAGAATAAATTATTTAAATAAAATCAAATATCATTAATATATTAGATTACTAACTAGTGTCATCTTAATAAAAAAGTGTTTGAGTTGTGTATATAAATTTTAAATTTAAACTTTATTATTATC
>JAMLFT010005952.1:0-16797 GCA_026544285.1 Pachyrhizus erosus
AGAATTTAATATGAATAAATATTTTTAGCTAAATAAATAATTTTTTATCAAATAAAATAAATATTTGGAAAAGAAATTTTAAATTAGTATAAAAAAATATAATTAAGTTTTTAGGATTTTTAGAAGAATTTATAAATTTAAAATGAAATTATTAAAATTAAAAGAAAAAGAAAAGATAAAGAAAAGAGAAAAAAAAGGAAGGGAATTAGACGAAGGGGGTCAGAGCGAGCTCGAACTCATGACCCTGCCAAGAGAGAAAGAGAGAAGCACTTCAAACCAACTGAGCTACCCATCATGGGTAGCATAGGAACGAATGATAAAATAAAAAGGCATAAAGCGTTGAGTTGAATAGAAGAAATAAAACGCGAAAAATGAAAAAGGTGTGAGGCGAATTCGAAGGTGCGACCTAAGGGACGGAAGGTAAGTGGGTATGCAAGGATTGTCATTTAACCGTTAGGCCCCATTGTTGTTTATTTTTACGAATTAAATCTACTTAATCTTTCCCAAAAACGTAAAACCACCATTGAAGCACCTCGTTACCTCCTTCAACCTTGAGATGATTTATGCAATCCCGTCGTCTTGCGCTTCTGCTAGCCTACTCCTGCACCAGATAGCTCGCCTATAAGCCATGCATTCTTAAATGCGAAGCAAGGAAGCTATGAAGGTCTATAAATACTCAATCAAATTCGAAATCGAAGATGAAAAACAGTGAACTTCATCTTCAAAATTCTCCTCAATCCTTCACTCTTGTGGCTCCATATCAATTCAGATAACTTCAGAATCATACATACTTCAATTCTGTTGGAGAAATTTGAAGAATTGTTTAAAGAATCGCAAGTTAGCAGCGTCACTATCGTCGGAGGCTCGCCGGAAAACTCAACCCCTGGTAGGAGGAGTTATCTTTTCTTTGAATTTAAATTGTAGAATCATTTTAAACTATTGTAATTTGATTTCTGGAAGGTTTGACACTCTAAAATTTAGTAATCCTCCAAGAACGAATCTGAGTTAGAAAACTTCAAATTCTGAGAAATCAAAACTTCGATATTCTCTATCTGTTCATGTTTGAACCAATTTTAGGTAGGATTAACTTGAGTAAGGATATTTCGAATCATTTTATTCTGAATAATTGTCAAAATGGATGAAGAAAAATCATGGATTAGAAAATTTGAACACTGGTTTCAAACCAGTAATCTAGAAAAAGAAGAAGAAGATGATCAAAAGGTCAAATTACCATTTTGCTCCTGATAGGGATAATTACTAAAATATCCCTAGTCAAAATTTTGAAATTTCTTTGTCATTTTTACCTATTTAAAATTTTGAAACATAACAAAAGATAACTATATTCCTTTGTAAAAAATATTTTTTAAAATTTTCAAAGGTTTGAATAAAATTAAACCTTGATTCTTTCAAAATTACCAAAATACCTTTATGCTTAAAAATTTGAAATTTTGGTCTATTTTGTCAGCAAATTTAGAGAAACTTTGTAAAATTGTTTTAGGTAGGAATCAAGAATATTTTTTTTTATTTTAGGAATTTAATATCCTTATAAATAATTTTTTATTTCGAAATGACCAAAATGTCCGTAGGTTATAAAAACAAAATTTTACCATTGTTTGGTCATTCCAAATTCAGGAAAAATAGTCTAAACCCTTTCTAGAATTATTAAGAACCTTTATAATAATTTATGAATTGAAAAGTGAAGGGAAAATCCTTAAAAGAACAACTTTTATAAAATAACCAAAATACCCCTCTTAAGAAAAAATTTCTAAAATACCCCTTTTCCAATGAAATTTTCCAGACATCGACAAATTGAGAATCAAAACCTTCTATATTTACTTCTTTCACATAAATATAAAGTTAGAGAGGAATTTTGGAAGAAAAATGTAAAATGACTATTTTGTCCTTGTCTAGTTATTTGAATATAATGTATATTATTGTTTGTTGTGATCATTTAATATGCTTTTATATGTATTGAGTAGATAATGTAGATGTGATTTCATACCTCTACTATTGAAGGGAGGTAAGCATTCATGACAACTATCCATACGAGACTGTAACGTCTGAAATAATCCTAAGATAGAAGATGAAGTGAGAAATTCTCAGACAATACTATTTATTAAATGATTTGCAAAGAAAGAATGAGATATGAGTGATATCCAAAGATATCTTGAAATATATGATTAGTACCAAGACAGAAGGAATAGAAGAGTTACCAGATGAAATAAGGAAGGTGAATTGAACTAAAAACCCTAATCGAGTGAGAACTAAGAATGGGAAATACAAAGGTTGACCATAGAAGGTACTTGAGGAATGTATGCAGGCTCTGGTGAGACTTTGGGGTAGATAAGGTGTCAAGTTGTGAACCACTTAGAAAAAAAGGGTGTCACAAAACTGGCTTGGCGTCCCCAATAAAGCGGAGCATTACCAAGATTCGATTGAAAGTATCCTGAACCGAGTACCAGGAAGGATATGTACTCATGATCGTCAACCTAAGATTGCAAATTGGATCATTATTGACAAGTTTGCATAAGCCATCCCGAAGTTAGTAGTATTGGAGGTTGCGAAGTCTCCTAAAACAAGTAGAATCCCTAATTAGGCATGAACAGTGAGATGAAAGTCTATATTAGCTAGAAACCCTCTATATGTATGTGATTACCTAAGTATAGATGACTCACTCCTACAACCCCCACATTTTTCAGACTGCAAATGGTAGACGAATTCTAACCTTTGTTCCACATAACCATAATATCTCTAGAAGGAAGATGGACATGACAGAGTTCAAGGAGATGATATGCTTGTGGGATATGTTCGATTTGCCTTTAAACCTGCTAATATCGTAGTTTCATGGTAATTTCATCATGTAGACTTACCAGTGGTCTTATCTCAGACTTTGCCACCTAGATTCGCTGGTGTTCCAACCACACGAAGACAACCTCAGACTCCTTAACCTCAAGTACTAATTTGATTAAATCAAATTAGTACTGGAGAGTGATTATTGTTTGGTTACTTAGAACATTATAATGATATAACAATAAGTTTACTTATGAATTTATCTACCTTGTATAATTAAGTTGAGAAAACATTGAATGAAGTTATGTGAATTGATATGCTATGTCAAATTGTAATTCTCCTAACGAGTTAGATTTTTAAATTTTACTTGCGCTAAAGTTATCTAAATACAATTTCTTAATTAGCAAAAGTAAATAAAAAGGGGCGTTACAACTTTGGAATGAATTCATTGTTATTTCACTTCCAAGACACCAGTCATATCATAACCCTATAGCTCTTGAGTTTGGAAAAGAAAAAATAGGAGATGGATGAATGTATCGTTTTGAGAAAATGTGGCTCTAATATGAGGAATGTGGTGAGATAGTACAAAAGTCATGTACTAAAGGGGGTAAGAGGAATGCTACCAATACACTCTCTAACACTCTTTCTAGCACTATCTTTGTCATTGATTGAAATTTATTGAAAATAATTAATTTTAGTGAATCCCACATTTAAATCAAGAGTGGTAATCATTAAATGAGATAAGAGACCCACTCAAAGTGATGATTTTCAATACATTTTAGCCAATCACAAAGATAATGTTAGAAGGAGAATATCAAATAGTGTGTTGCTACAATTCCATAAGAAGGTAATGTAGTTAAAAATTTATCACGCTTGAGTGAAAGACTAGATTCGTGGGGTTTTTTGAAATTAGGCAACTTAAAAAAGAAGATCAAATTGAAAAAGGGAAAAACTAAAGAAGGTATAAGAAACAAATCAAATTGATGAGTGATGTCATTAGTGAGTAATACAAAAGGAAAATTACATGTTTTATTTTGGGATGAAGAAGTATATTTGGCCTAAAGATCTTGTGCATCATGATGAAATGAAAGAGACATAAACATGACTTCTTTTATCATAGAAAAACATCTCAAGGGCATAAAATAAATTCCATCCAACAAATTATGGATAACTCGAGCAAGGTGTTCATAGATGAGGAGGACATAAGAGATATTTTTAACTGAATACTTTTCTACTTTTTTCACCTAATCCAATCCACTAAATGCAGGTGAGGTTGCATGTCTTGAAAATGGCAGATTGGATAACTCAATGTTTAAGTGTATGGTAGAGGATGATAATGTTAAAGCAATCAAGGATGCTTTATTCCAAATGCATCCAACAAAAGTCGTAGGGGAAGATGGGGCTCTTGCAATTTTCTACTAGAAATTCTATAACTTAGTGGGTGAGAATGTAACAAATATGACCTTGTATGTATTAAATGGTGATGGTGACCTCTCTGAGATAAATAAGACTTTAATTGTTTTGATCCCAAAATGCAAAAATCCACTACATGAAAGCAATATCGATTGATTAATCTATGTAAGGTGATTTTCAAGATTATCACAAAAACAATTCCAAATAGAATAAAGAATGCTCCTATTGAAAGTAAATGAGACACAATGTGCATTTGTGCCTAATAGGTTAATTACTAATAAGGCACTAATTGCCTTTGTGATGTTTCATTATTTGAAATAGAAGATGAGGAAAAAAGGTACATGACCCTCAAGTTTGACATGGCAAAGGCATATGGTAGAATTGAATGGGATCTCTTGAAATGTGTCCTAACAAACATTGGATTTCCCATGCGAATGATCCTTCTAATTATGAAATGTGTGACAATTGTGTCATTTTTAGTGATGGTGAATGACCAATCTCTTAAAAAATTCTCTCTTCATAGGGGATTGAGGCTTAGTGATCCTTTATCCCCATACTTGTTCATTTTATGTGTTAGAGTTTTCTTTGCGATAATTAGAAAATTTATAGGAGATAAATTCTCACATGGTATAAAAGTTTGTCATTAGGAACCTATGATATCACATATTTTCTTGTTAGATGACAAAATTATTTTCACTTAGGCAATAATGGAGGAAGCATCGCAAATTTTTGCCATACTTAAAAAGTTCGAGGTTGCCTTTGGCAAAAAAATCAATCTTAACAAATCTAAACTCTCTTGTAGTTGCAATGTTCATAGTCCAAATTAGGTTGAGCTACAAACGCTACTTAGAGTTAAGGTAATGAAGAGTTCTATTTCTTACTTGGGCCTCTTTACCATTATAGCTTGATCGAAGTCTCAAGTATTTCAATTTGTCTAAGATAAATTATGGAAAAAGATGAAGAGGTGGAAGGAGAAGATGTCATCATAGTTAGGAAGAGAAACCCGTATAAAGTCTATGATTTCCATAAGTATAATGGTTTGTTTTCATTTGCCAAACTCCTTATGCTCCCAAATTAAGAGTCTAACAACTCGTTTCTTCTGGAGTGAAGATGCACAAGGGAGGAAAATTCATTGGTTGAGTTAGAAAAAATTATCTAAGCTAAAAAATATAAGGAGTGAGATAGTTTTTTTCATCCACAACTTTTAAAAACTTCTTGCCAAATAGTGATTGGGATTCATAAATCATAGACATTTAGTTATGGCACATGTTTGTAAATCCAAATACTCTCCCCATATAAAAGCACAAAATCATCAAAGGGTTTATGAGGCTAGTATATTCCCAATAAAAGATAACATAGATGGTGATACTTATTGGTGAGTGGGAACAAGCATAAGTAGCAGTATGTGGGTTGATAAATGGATTCCAACCACAATTAATGATAGAGTGGCGAACCAAATTATCCATATATAGTATGGTCCAATGTAATTAATAGACATTACTCATCATAATCAGATAAAGTGGAATGAACAACTAGTTATAAAGGTTTTCTTAGAGCATGGTGTTGAAAAGGTTTTTTTTTTATCCCTTTAAGAGCTATCTCAATAGAGCATTATCCACTTTAGAGACTACCTAATGATGGTTGTTATTTAGTAAAACTAGGGTACCAACTAGCCTTCTCAACAATAGTAAAAATAAAAGCATTGTCTAATTCTATTATAGGTTCATTGTGGAAAAAAATTGGCAATTAAGAGTTGAATGAAGTTTCAAAACTAAGTTTGAAAGATTTATTGGGATATAGTTTCTTTGAGAAAAAAACATCTCCAATGTAGAATGAATGGTCTTAATCCTGTTCGTCCATGTTGTAAGGATGAAGTGGAATTAGTAGATCATACTTTCCTTCTTTGTAGTTAAGTAAATGTTATGTGCTTTTGTAGTCAATCATATGGAAGGTTTGATTTTCAGCCAAATATAAAGTTCAAATTATGGTTGAATAAGTGTTTTTAGTTGAATGATACGACCTTTATGCAACAAGTTTTTAGCTTGCTATGTTTTATAAGGAGAAGAAGAAACAAATGAGTGTTTGAGAAGAAATGGTCAAGGATGAACCTTGTCCTTAACAAGACATTTTGGGTTATTTGTCTAGATAGAATAGATGACTATCAAATTGGTGTACCACACTTATTTGAATAGTATCTTTCACAACAATTTTAAAGTCTTAAAACAAATTTTGATGTAGCAACCAATAAAGAACATGGAATTAGGATAGGACTAGTGTGTAAAGACCATGAAGGTCATCGTCCACTAGGTCCTCCTTGCAAGGTGCCATTAGCCTCGCACTCATCCCAAAATGAGACAAACGTGATATTGTCACAAAATCAGTCAAGTATGTAGGAAGTGCTTCATGCGCAAAAACTACATCCATAGGTCTAGAAATTGCTCTAGCACTAAGTGTCATGGCCCTATTAGAAGAAGAGAAGTGTTAGGTAGGATTAAATCACTACTGAAATATGTAGATGTAAGTTGGGTGAACCAAAGGTGTATCTCAAAGGTCAGCAACTCTATCAATGACTCTTCTACTAACACGATATAAATCTTGAGTTTTCTCACAAAATGATCTTCTTTAAAGAGTTCATCATGGGTCAACTCACTGTCATGCAAAGTTACCCAAAGTTTGTAAGTTGGCCTCTATCTCACTATCTTTGTCTAAAAAAATTGCATGAGTGAGTCTTTTGCCTCACCTAGATTGATAAACAAGGCCCTTAGGTTATAAACATTATTGTCTTAGACGACTCTCTCACATCCCCAAATTAATTAATTAGTTCTTATACTTGATGAATTCATTACTATTAGAACACCTAGAACTCAGTTGTCTTACTTTAACTTAAGATACATGACTTATCAGGAGTTTGTCAACCTTGGTACTCAAGTAGAGTTCTCATCAATCAAAATTATCTCGCTTTAGTCAGGATTGCCAAGTCGGCTTAATGCAATTCTCCTAGTAACTTGGCTGACGCCATCCCCAAGGTCTATCAAATTGTAATCAAATTCATTAGTACTAGTTTGTTAAGTCATCTCCAAGGCTCTAAGGGTTTTCTACTTAATTTAAACCCTCATTTAGTTTTATTAATTAAGGGTTTGTGTGACCTTTTATGCTCCTGGTATATAATGAGGATCATTAACTCTTGTATACTCGTTAGTATACACAAGAAGACTACAACCTCTCTCTTACTATTTAAGTGGCTTAGAATTTGACGTCAATCATATAACATATGACATTATCATCAACAACAAATTTTAAAGCATTATAGCGATCTTGCTTGCCCACATGGCACATCACCCCAAAGGATTAATATATTTTATTATGTCTCATTTCATCTTGAACATCTTCATTTTTGTTGTCTTCATATTACCCATCAAAAATAAATTATCCTTCTTTTGTTCATCCTCACATAAAATATAAAATAATACATCACTTTCAATACCTTATATTTCATACCGAATACTTTATCTCATTATGAATAGTAATCATAATTCGTCCATATATAAAATTTTTATGAAATGCTTCAATACTCTCAATTTGATGTTTCTATTAAATTCATAGTTTTCTATGACTATCGCATAAGTACTAATGGTCATCTACTACGTCCATAGTTATTTATGTACTAGACTCTAATCCCAATTAGTTACTAATTTATTCCATTATTTCATTCTCACTATCTATCTTTATTGTTAATTCACTACTCCCATAATGAACTTCAAATTACTTAGGCTCACCTCCAATTTTACCAAACTCCCTTTTAAGAGTTCATTTGCCCAATGAGAATTCAACATCCTCATTTTTCTCAAATCAAAACATCCCATATCACCCTCATCGAAATTGAGTATCCAAAACACAATGTCGGGGAATTATCCCATTGGTCTTCAAGGTCCAATTCAATAAAACAATAGTCAACAATCAATAATTCATGAAAATTACATTAACATAATAAGGTCATCATAATATAATATAATATATACTTATAAGGTTTGCACCTCAAAACAATCCAATAAATTAAATTACAAGTATAAAAAAATAGCATATCAATTAAATTCAACAAGTTACATATATTAAGATATCATGTCCAATAAATTTGAAAAATAGCAAATAATTTTCAAATATCATGAAACTTCATAGTGTATCTCAATATCACTTATAGTTATCACTAAAAATTCTTCATATTTTATTTCCACCATTTAATGTGATTTTCTAATTATTTTTAGTTATGCATTATCCTCTATTTTTGGTATTCCCTAAAATTTTAACAATACTTAACCACATCCAATTGCTTTGAATTTTTTAAAGGGTCATCACTAAGTCTTAGTCTAAAATAGTAATTTTACTAAGTCTAAATAACAACATTTACTACCATTTTCCAATTTAATAATATTAGTTGTCCAAAATAGAGTACATGTCTTTCTAATTTTCATAAACTGAACAACCTCCAAAAATAATCATAAAATTCTCCATTATTCTACTAAGATAAATAAGCTTACAAAAAAAAAAACAAATTATAACCCTAATTCCAATTACAACTATTTTCTACCAATTATTTCACCTCTTGGACAAAAATATGAAAATTCAACATCTCAATTTTTAAAAATAGTTACACTCCATATTTAATTGTAATAAAAATCTCATATCATCCTCACACTCTAAGAATCACTACAATGATGCCAATTTTTGAAAATCATTTCTCAATAATTTTATAGAATTTATTTTAACTCTCAAACATATTCAACATCTCTTAAAGAACAATCACTTAAAAATAGTAAACAACGTAAAAAAAAATATGAAAAAAATCAACTCTAGAGGGACCAAAAAGTATAGAAACATGATCATCTTAACATAACTCAATACCCAATTATTTTATAAAAAATAAAAAATGGTCTTGGCATTATTTGCCCATTACCCATTTTTTCCTCTTAAAAATAATTCTACCAAATGAAGCCAATAGTGCAGTATAACATTGAGTAATGAACATGCTGAAATAGTGAAAAATAAGATAATCCATGACAAAGCAAGAAAGCCCCCATACCCTATGTTCTTCTCAAATAAAATAATTAAATAGATAAATCATTCAAAGCATATAAGAAAATATATCTATATTTTTCAAAGTGTTACAAATAACACACAACAAAATTAATAAAAGGATTAGAAGGTATGTGTACTTTAAGAGAGATCAAGTTTATGCTTGTTATCTCAATTGAATCACTAACATTAGAATAATGAAAACACACAATGATGTATTTCCTACATTATTGTATCACACAAAATTATCTAATAAGAAGACAATTTTATAACCACTAAACGAGAGTATAAATTCCTCATTTAGGCATCAAGTAATGGCCCAAACCTTCATGATCCTAAGCATATTCAATTCATAGCTCCAAACACATAGGATAATTAAGAACCCTTGTTAAGTTTTGATTAAGCAAAAACACATTTAATTTATTTTGTTAGATATATGTGACACCCCAATTATTATTTTCTTTATTCTATTATATATAACAGTGGGAATATTGTTTATATAATTATTTAAAAATAAATATTTTAGGAAAGAAACACATGTATTAAATGGGATTTTGTAATTAAATTTTTTAAATAAAATACGAAAAAGCTCCTTAAAGTTGTTGTGTTTGGTGATAAAGGCCTTATATGTTTACATATTTTGATATTTATCTTACACTTTTATGACTTAAAACTTTGTTTTAATCACTTTTAAGTTTATTTGACTATTAATTAGAAGTAGATTTTATTTTTCTAATCCTTTAGGAATTTTATTAGTTTTTATGGTTATTTGTTGGAAAAGAATAAGAGTTGTAGGATTTGGAATGAGTCATTGGAAGATCGAGCCAAACATCCTTGGAAGCAAATTTTAAATGTCAAAAGTCAAAAGTCAAAGTTATTCCTCTATGCTTGTTGACATTTTGAGGTTGTGCTTGAAGAATTTGAGGTTGATTATGAAAATGTAAAAAAGGTGTCATTGTCATTGCCCACTAGAGGTTAAGTGTGAAAACATCTAAATTACACCTTTGATGCTCTTTTTGTCAAGTTAAGTGTGGCAATGTAGGCTTATCCTTAATAAGCTGATATAAAAGGGATTTTGAGTTATTGTATGGGGAATTCTCTTATATATGGGAGTAAGCTTTCTAGGGCATTAGGCAACAAGGAAATAACTCTCCATTGTCTTTCATGGCTTCTCCATGATCCTTCATTTTTGTACTATTTTCTCCTTTTCCTTCCTTCTATATCAGTAACTAAATACACCCTTGTTGGGCTTTGATGTACCTAGCCAATTCTCATGTAGATACCTTAATTTTTTTTTTATTCAAGTTTATAGTTCAATATTGTTGTCTTTCTTTTGCACTTAATGCTTTCTTTGGACCAACCTTCCATTGTTTGTTGTTTTTGGCATGAATGTTGTTAGAAAATGATGTTTATACCTTGAATTGAAGAAGACAACTAATAAACCTTATATTCTAGGAATAAAGTAAGGTCTATTAGTCATCTAAAAATATTTTTTTCTTAAAGAAATTTACTTGACTAAACTAATCAAGGGATTGATAGTCTAGTAAAGGAACTTAAGCTCTTTCTATATAAGAAATTAGGGTTAGAGTAAATTTGTGGATGATGGTAATATGACTACAACTTATTTAAATATCACTGTTGAAGTATGAGAGGATGGTTTATAAAGTCAAACCTCAACATTTTCCATGAAATTATCAATACCGTTTTTCTATATTCTAAGTGTTTGAGAAAGTTTCCAGAATAGTTTTCAACAATTTTCCTTAGGTAGCTTTTGAATTATTACTTTTGGATTTTTAACCAACATTTGATACGAAAATCAAACATTTTATTTTTTTATAGCTCTATAAGAAGAATGACTATTCTCATTCTTCTTCACTCTTCCTTTTTCTTCATGCTTTAAGAACCCTTTATATTTTCTTTTCACGCTCGATTCCTCTTCTCTTCTTCTCTTTTTTCGGCAACCTTCACTATCATTTACTTCACTTGCCTATTTAATTAATAGCTAAAAATTGTCGAAACTTCAAGTAGCACTTAAGTATGCAACATTCTCTCCCCTATGGTCTTCACATTGGACTGCTTGATTTTAATGATAAGAAACTTGCTCCAATACCCAACATTGAGACTAAAACAAGGAAAATTTGGAAAACTCAAGTATTAATACATTGCCCCCTTGTTAATGAATCTTTTGCTTTCATTGGTCCATTGAGACTAAACCTTTGAGGATTTCTTTCTTGGTTATAGGGACCAATTACCTTTAATTATGTTGAGGAAATTCATATGAATTTTCTCAAAGACTTGTATGAGATTTTTTGATTGGACCCTTCTGCTAATAGAGATTCAAGTCTAAGATGCTTATGGGGCACAGTAGAAAAGATTGGCATCTTCAATCTTATTTAGCTAAGTATGTTGAATATTTTCAATTTAGACATTTCTAAGATTATGCCAATTGCCTATTTTTGGAATCAAAGTAATAGTACGTTCAAATTTTCCTTTGGTCCTCTAAGCCCAACTCTTTTAGACATAATTGCTATCGTCAATCTTAAACCAATTGGTGAGTGTTATGTCGTAGGATGTTTTTGAAACTTGATAATCAAAGATGTTCCCGATTGGGAGAAGAAAACCTGGTCATTTTCTCTAAGCACACAAAGGAGATGAGTTGATAGTCACAAAAAAAGAACATATAACATTTCTAGTGTGTTACATTACCAAGTGACAATCATTCATATGTTGTAATTTTTTAAGTGTTGCACTTTTCCATGTGGCACCACATGGATAAAACTATACATGTGGTAAAAAAAAAACAATTCTTTTACGACACCACGTATTAGAAACTGCTTAAAAGTTTCCCCTTGTATATCGGTCAAAAAGTCAACTACACCTCTTAATTTTTATTAAGCAATTAGTTAAGCCTTACACAAATTGATTTGTTTTGGTATAACACCCTAAAAATTCAATATTAAAAATAATAATATTGATAACAATTATATATAGTATAATACTTCAAAAAATAGTGAATTAAATTACTAAGTATGAAATTATTAAATAAGAGATAAAAAAAATAATAAACTAAATAATTAGACTAAGAAAAGATTGATTAAGACATAATTAAGTCTTGACCAATCTAAGTCAAAGATTAGTCAACTTTGGTCAACAATAATTAGAGTTTAAAACTTTACATTAATTAGTTAATAAATTTAAGCCTAATAAAATCAATTAAAATAAAATAAGACTTAATAAAATTAGTAATATTTGGATGTTTTTATTAGAATAAAAATTAGACTTTTAATCACACATAGGATTTATTAATAAGTTAGTAATAATTATAATTAGTGAAATTAAATATTTTAAGGTGATTAATGATTTAGAATTAGGATAATTAAAATTAATTAAGTTCTATTTATTAATGAATCTTAGAAAGAAGTAATTAGAAATTAATTAATTGATCAATTAATGAATTTAATTACCTATTAAAGGGTTTGTATGCAGAAAATTAATTAAATTAGGAAATATAAATAATAATTAATAAGATATTAATTAAACTAATTACTAAATAAGAGAAATAAATAATTAAAATAAGAATAGACGTAGTAACCTAGTTGATGAAAACTAAACGAAACGGTAAAATTTGTACCAATGAAAATGACATGAAAATTGTTACAAGCCTAATTCTAATTTAATTGGCCTCGTATAGTCCTAATTAAAAACAAAATTAGAGATACCTATAATAAGGGGTGTTGAAAATGAGAAAGGGGTAAAATGGGGGCTTTGGTGTCTTAAAAATATGGATTATAAGAGAGACTCTTCATTCTTATTTACTCCATTTTCTAGACTCTTCTCCTACCTCATAAAAACTCTATTTTCTCTCTTTCTTCATTTTTAAAAAATCCTCTCAAATTTCCAGAACATCCAACCAATAAAATTATCTCAAATCAAAGTTTGGTACTAAGGATTCAAGAAGATTTTTTATCAACACTTCTCATCAAGTGTTAAGATTAAGGATCAAAGGGGTATTGGGGGTACTTATCTCAATCTTTTTTGTTGGTCATTTTTATGATTCTACTATGTGTATTGTTCTATTTGTTTGTGAGTGTATGTTATATTGGTGAAATTAATGTAAGAGGGATAATGAGTAACTATTGTTGTTTTTGATTTTTTTAAAAAAATATTTATGAATTCATTTTGGATGATATGATGGTATACCTAAAGTTTTTATGGTCTTTACATTCATATGTATTTTGTTTGGATTTTGTTGAGGTCATTTACTATTTTAAAGTAAATTTTCTTTTACGAAAATTCAATCTAAGACCTTGGAAAATTCTAGAAAATTATTTTGATAGAATTTTAGAAAATTGAAAATGTGTTAATAATTATTAGGATATGGGTATGCTCCATAAATTTTCTTGTATTTAATTATGGACTTTTACTATTTTTAATATTGACATTGATAAATTTCTAGAAATGTATCTTGCAGATAAATTAAATGTTAGAAAATTATTGTGGTGAGTATTATGACTTGAAAAATTTATTACGAGCTTGTGATGTCATGTATGTCTAATGGTATTTTATTTAGTATTTTTGGAACCTGTTTAGTATTTATTAAAAATGAATAGTAATATGCTCTATTTTTAACAAGTAATTGTGAAACAAATATAAAATGATTGTAAAAAAATTTATTTGGACTTGAGAAAAATCATAAGATATCCTAAGAAATGAAGGATGACTTTTGTAAAAGATTAGGAAATTTGGATATGAATAGGTATTTTTAGTATTTTAGAGAACTCATAAAATAGAGAATTGATTGTAAGTGAAATTAATTTGAAAATCATAGTAATTGTCAAAAATAAATTTTGAGAATTTTTTATTGTGAATAATATGTGATGATAAGCTATACTATTCAGTTTCATGGTCATTTGATAAGTGTTGCTAATTTTCATAATGGGCCTATAAACTCTTTATATGTATATATTAGGGGAAAAATGATATGCTAACTATTGATAATTATGATTTAATTAATGGATAATTCTGATGGTCAAAACTTATTAGGAAGACCTTAATTTTTATTATAATAAGATGGTTAAATTGTTGACTTTGACTTTGATTGTTTTATTGATTTTTTTTTTTATATTTTGGACCTTGGAGACCTGTAGGAGAAAACCATTAAGCAATGTGTGTTGTGTACTCGAATATGATGTGGGTGAATTGAATGATTATGGGTCGTTGGGTAAATGGACTCTCAAAAAGAAAGTGCATTTAGTAAAATGGAGATGGCATCAAGTAAATGATTTGTTCACTACAAACATAGTGAATTAACAAGAAAACACATAGTGCAAATATATTAATGGATTAAGATAATAAATAATAGGAATTAGAGTCTTGTATAACATAATCGTGAACGTGACAGAAGAAAAATAGTACGTGTACAATGGATGTAGAAGATTACAATTTGGGCAAAATTCATAAAATTGAGAGTAGTGAGGAAATTCATAAGACTTTTGAAAAATGTTAAATTACAAATGATATTTGTAATGGTGTAATGGAAATTGATGTGATCTTGTGATGATTTAGATTATTATGTTGGTGAGACTGTACGAAATAAGAATAATTTTTTCCAGTGAATTGTATGTAAATAATGAAAATAATGATGTTCAAGATGGAAAGAGATGAAACAAAAATATGATAACTCTTTAGGGTAAGGTTTCATTTGGACAACGAGATTTGTCATGACGCTTTGAAATGTGTCGTTGACGATGAAACTATCATGATGCTTGATGTTAAATTGTGAACCATTGAGTGTGGGAATTAGGTTGTATCTTTTGTTGTATGATAATGAGTATGTTGTGTGTGGATGGTTGACGTTTTGACTTAGAAGCTTGGGAATTCACACAAACTCATATTTAATAAGACTAAATAGGGGTTGTGAGTTGAGGAGATAATCCTCAAAGTTTATAAGGATGACAGCATTGGCCCACACCTAATGAATTATTTAATCGTAGGTTGACACACGTTGGGGATGTGGTGTTGAGTTACAAGGAGTTTCACATAAAACCAACTACACCTGAGTACCAAGGTGCAAGTGAACTCTCGATAAGTCATCCAACTTAAAGTAAATTAAGATTATTGAGTTTCATGGGTTCTAGTGACAACGAATTCATTTGAGTTAAAGTATGAACTAATCAATTAAATTAGGGCGTATAAGATTCAAAAGAGAGTATGTAGAAGAAGTCAGTTTGTGTTTATGATTTGATTGTTTGTGTGAGGTGGAGACTCACCATGTATTTTATTTTCTTTGGATGAAAACTAATATTTTGGTATGATAGACAACGATAGAATGAGATTACTATTTTAAGCATTAATGACATGGATGAAATGGTTCAAGAAGACATAGGTTCTACAGGGTGGCTTTGCAAGTTTTTGTAAGAATATGAGAGTTAGATTTTATTGAGACACTTCTCTGACTTTTAGTCTTTTATTTAGAAGAAGGTAAATTAAGTATTATTTTATATCATATTATTCTATTAAGAGGTGATTCAAATGAATTATATTTTGAATTTTAAGACTACTAATGTGAATTTGTGTGTATAAATTATAATGGTTTAGTGATGAAAATGAGGAATGATTAAGTAGGTATTTATTATGTTTTAATGATATTATTAGAAAATAAATATTTTATTTAATTCATTTATTTAAGAACAATGTTTCTTAATATTCATTTATAGGTGTAATTTTTATGAACATGCAAATGAAACTTTTTCATGATTCAAAAATTTACTAAGTTATGATTTTTTTCATAAACATGTTATAAAATAAAGCATAAATGAAAATTAAATAGCCGAATTTAAATATAAAATATTAAATAACAGGATATGATAATAAAAAAAGAATAATAAGACATAAATAAAATAACAAGTAAGTAAATTTAAATATGATTAGGCATAAACTAATAAGAATTAAGAGATCATAAATTTAAATTACAATCATTAAACTCAATAAAATATTAAGTAAATAAAAAAGATATTAAGTTACTAACAAATCATAATCAAATATTTAAAGAATCAAGAAACTTTAAGCATGAGTTGAATCCAAAGTAAAGGATCAGGGGTAATTCATCAACATAAATTCATTGAGATATGAAAAATTAAGGGTTAACCTTACTCTCCCTTTACCTTGCTATTGGTGTTGGAGAAATGGTAGAAAAAGGAGTTTAAGAACCTAAAACTAATTAATTTTGGTTAAGTGATGTTTAATGGTGATTTAAGTGAAAGAAAACAAAAAAAAAAATCAAGAAGTTGGAGAAGGAGGGGGAAGGATCTCAACACCTTGCTCTATGAGGAGAATACGGGGAGAGAAATGTAAGGAATAGTTAAAGGTTTTGTATTTGTAGGTGAAAATTGGTTAGTTTTTATTTAATTTTATTTTTTATGTTTCTTCATTATTTGGTAATAAAAATTAATTTTAAATTATTAATAATAGAAAATTTTGACTGGACTTTTGGAGTGGGTTTTGGACAATCCAATTGCTAAATGT
>JAMLFT010005953.1:0-16796 GCA_026544285.1 Pachyrhizus erosus
TTAAGCAATTTTAAAAGATAAAAACATGCTTAAAGCTTTTTTTAACGGTTGGCAAATCACATTATATATATATAAGTTTATTAACTTTGATAATAATTATTTTAAAATTTTCATAAAAGTTTATTTTTAATTATTTAATAGTGTAAAATATTTTAAACTAATAATAATATGCATTCATTAAAGTGATTTTAAAATGTATTATTATCTATTGAGAGAAAAGAAACTAATATTTAGTGAGAGTAATATAGTGGTTAGTGCTATCTTAAATAGAATAATAGATGATTTAAGAAATTGTTAAATGTTTATATACATACATAAAAACATCTTTAACATGTATTTTAAGTATTTATTATCAAAACAAATAATGTTACTCTACAAGTGATCTGTAATTTGGATAAATGTTTGTATACATACATAAGGTTAGGAGAAAAAAAAAAGTGCAGTGAGCATACACAACTGCATGGTGCATATAAGTATTAATAAAAGAGCATCCACCAGCAAGAATGTGGGAATCTTTGTTGTAAAAATCTAAATATAACTCTTTCTTTGGTCACCACGCGCTATCCAATCCTGCTCTTCTCCCTTGACCCTAAACCTTTTACCTCGGTTTGACAGATGGACAATCCAAAACATCAAAATTACGGAAATCCCAATCAAGAATCAGCCACGTGCCCCCAACACACTAATACTTTGGACAAGTCCGAATAGCATCTATCATATAGAGACAAGAAGACCGGTAACAGCTAGCTTTCAATTATTCCACCAAAGAAAGTTAATAAGAAAACAGTAGATAAGGGAAACCACCTCATCACAATACAGCAATATATAGTATATACACACACAAAAGAGATGGACAAGTTCAATTGTTTAGGTACTTTCACAAAATAGAGAAATGGGATCAGTACACAAAGACCCAAATGTTTTCCACTTTAGCCATCCACATCCTTTGGAATGTACCACCCCACCCTCCACAGGAAATATTGTAAGCTGCTTTGGATGCAAGCTAAAAGTTAAGTACGGTGAGGACTATTACCAGTGCAAAACATGTGCCTTCTCTCTTCACCATGTGTGCTACAAGATGCCCTTAATCACAAACCACCCTTCACATCCAAGCCACGATCTAGTCCTTCTTGCTATACCTTTATCATCACCTTCCACCAAAGCCACCCTCAACTGCGTGGCATGTGGGCACCATGTCACGGGCTTCTGCTACCACTGTGCTGAATGCCGCATCTTCTGTCATGCTTTGTGTCTTGCACTTCCCGTGTCCCTCGCAATCACCTACCACCCCCACAAAATCAAGCTTGAGTTTTCACCTCCGTATGATTTCTTCTGTGACTTGTGCAACAAACCCAGTTACAATGGGTGGCTATATAGGTGCAACACGTGCGAATTTGACACACATATAGCTTGTGCCGTTGAAAACTTAGAGCCCCATTTGTTTCAAAACTCATCTTTCCCTCAATCAAGCCCTTTGTTAAGGCAACTTACGAGTCGCCAAGTGGAGCACAAAAGGTTTAGTGCAAGTGTAGGTGATAGTTGCAAAGGGTACGAGTATGAGATCATGCTTTTGGTGGCACAACAAATTGGTGGGGGAACTAGAGAAGATTTTGATAGTGCAGTCGCTGGATGGGACAAGAGATTATATAGTAGTCCAAGGAAAAAGCATAACAAAACGGGGAGTGGGAAGATGAAGATTAGTGAACTTGAATTACAAGAAAAAGATTTAAGTCCTGTTGAACTTTTATCCAAGTTAGAAGAAAGAACACCACTTCGAGATAAATTGACTCCACTTTCTAATCATTCCGGCGAACCGTTTAGTAGCCAATATAGTGACTCATATTTTTCAATAGATTTGGCAAAGTCATATTCAACCCATGGACGTGTAAGCCAGGTACCAAGAGAAGGTAGTAGTAACCAGATAACTCGAGCTGTTACTATGCCAGCTGAGAGAGTTTTGAGCAATTCTGCTTCTGCACAACGTGAAGAACCACTTGGTCTGGTTAACTGGCCAAACACTGATTCATACGATGTGGCGCAACAGAATAAGGCGAAACCAGCATTTTACATCAAAGGAGGAACTAGTGATTTTGGGAAATCAAGCCAGAGAGTAATGGTGCAAAATCCCAACAAAAGCTACACCAAATGGTCTGTTCAAGATCAAACAATTGCCAAATCGGAGTCAGTAAGTTTAATTAAACTAGTACTCTTGTACGCTTTTATTTCTTTAGCCTTCACGCTACATATACAAGCTTCTGGGTACAGCCAGAATCGCTTAGTTCAATTCTATTTTTTTCCAGCTAAAAGACAAAAATGAAAAATCATTCCTTACATTCTCTAAGCTGTGCAAGGTGGAATATACATCCTTGAAGCAAAGAGAGAAAGATTAGAAAAGAGAAAAAAAAAATGATGTGAAAGTATAATGAAAAGAAAGGTAATGGTTTTTAGAGAATTCAAACGTGCTATCCAACACTGAAAAGTGGGAGAAAATTATAGATATAAATTATATAATGTGATATAAAAAGTGAGATAAAACAATAAAAAAGTATTGAAGAAATGTTAAAAAAATAAAATGTCTGAAAATTGTTACTTTGAAAAAAGATAGAGATAGAAAGAAGGAAATACAAGAATGGTGTTAAAAGTAAGATATAAAGATAATCAACGTTGTTCATGATACAAGGAAAGAGATAAGCGGCGGTATAAACTTATTTCTCTCTTCAATTGTTATAAAACAAAAAGTATGTGCAGAGAGAGAAATATATATATAATAAAAGGAGTGATTATTTTTTATGAGTTTTATTAAAGAAAAGTTAAAGCAATTAGTTAAAACATTGAAGAGTGTTAGTAACTTAAATATTTTATATAAATTACTTAAACTTATGATGACAAACTAAGGTACCTCTTGAGAATATCCGACAGGTAAAAACAGCAAGCTAAGGGGTCGTTTTCATTATGATGACAGTGCATAATTAATTTTATACACACAAGAACTAATGCTACATTATAATAATCCTTTCAGGAAAGCTACAGCTGTTCTTGTTGGAGGAAGTTCCTAACTTGCTGCGTCAGGCACAGGTACGTGGAAGGCACACCATTTTTGTAGCACAGAATATGAAAACTGTGAATAAGTTTGCAAATTTCACGAGAGCTGAAAGATATTGGCGAATCGCAAGGCACACAAGTCGTACAACTTCACGCCATGTTTACTTCGGCAAACAAATTAATGATTAGTTGGCTCTGCTGATAACTTGGTCTTATTTATGTTGTAACAAAATCGAATAAACATGGTTTAAGAATTTGTTGCGTGCAGATCACCATTGATATGGTTATCCTTCTTGCGGATTTTGAACAAACAAATACTGTATGACTTGGGATTTTTCTACTTTAATCTACGGTGTTATTTATGAATTTTGTGAATGTGAATTACCTGCTATTAATGCAAGTATTGAAGTTAAATATATATAAGAAGGCTATGTTTATATGGCGGGGATTCAATCTCCTAATTCCCCAATTTTTGTTCGCGTTAGATCCAGTATTTCACAAGAGTAAGAAATTCAGGCGTGGATATCTATAATATTCAAATGCTTATTTGATATTTTTTAATTCTTTACTTTTTATTATTACACTATAGTATTACTTATCATATCATAGTTACATTTCTCACTGTTATCTTTCTTTTTCTAGTTATGAATTAGTATCGAGGTGTCTTCCCAATTTTTCTTTTCATAATATATAAGTAAGCCTGTGCCTAGGCTTAAAAAAAGTCAAGTTTCCATTACATTGTTTATTAGTTTTCTTTCCGTGCTTCTGATATTTCTCCTCTCTCCATGCATTTAGCCCGGCAAGGACTGTGATTTCAAAGGGAAAACAAAAACTTTCAGTAGTAAAAAGTAGAGACAGTTAGAACTCAGAAGGAAGAATATTTTAGTTTGAATATATAACTAACTTGGCTTTCATTATTTTATTTAATTTGTATTTTTTTTTATTTTACAATAGAAATATTTAATTTTTTATTTTAAAAATATTATAATTTTGATATAATTTTAAATTTTTTACATTTTTTTATTTTAATCAAATTAAATTCTAAATTTAACATACTTATTTAAAATATTAGCAAAAAATTATTTAATTAATTAAAATAGAAAGAATAAACAAAAATAAAAGTTAGATTAAAAGTAAGAATTTTTTAAAATGAAAAAAATCAAATATTTTTATTTTAAATAGGAGAACTAAAATTCTGAATTAAACAGTCAAAATTAATAGAAAAAATTTTAGGCAAAGGCAGCGCTGATGACGTTAGCAAGGACCAGCACCAGCATCACTGTTGGCTGGACTTTTTTTGGACACAACAGCAACGAGAAATTCTAGTTCTATCATATAAAAAATTACGTCCCTTAGTTGGTCATACACTAACTAGTTTCACCAAAAAAAAATAAAATGCTGTTCACTGCAAAATGTAGCTTCGTTAATCAAGCCATTCACAGATATTGCCGCCCAAAACGTATTTTTAATTCATTAAACAAACCACTCATTAAAATTGATCCAAAGATAAAACAACTGAGTTTTAAGTTTATCAAAAAAAATTTATTATTAACTTTTATAAAACAAACAGAATTTTATATATTAATAAAAAGATTACATGTACTAAAAAAATTTAATATATAACGCTTTTTAAAATAATAAAAAATTTAAAATTTATTTTAGGTATCATTTTCTGAGTCCAGCTTGCTCACTGCCATGGAATTTACAAAACATTTGCTTGTGCTTGAGGTTTATGGAACTAATCGATTGTGTATTGGAAAGAACCCTTCGTTTTCAAGACTCTGAAAAACATAATTGAATCAAACACGCAATTAGTTCCACAATGGAGTATGTCTATAATGGTTAAACTAATGCAAGACACGACTACAGGAATTACGCACGTCACTGTGAGGATTTCTCTTGTTACGTATATTGTTGAATAAGTTTTACATTGACTTATATTAATTAAAATGAAATTAATTTAAAGGATAATGTTGATGTTAATAGTTCACAAAGCTAAACATTTCTTATATTTTTAATTTTATAATTCAAAGTAAAAAAATTTCTTACTTCGGTAACATTGAAAATTTTTCTCATCCATGTGCCATTTTAATCACCCATAAGTCGACCTTAAACTTTGTTTGGCATCCATGCAGAAGATGAAAAAGAAAGGACTTATATGAAACAATTGGTCGGACTCCACCATTCAATTCACCCTTCTCTCTTGGTTGGAAAAATAACAAAGTAATGAAAAAGATAGGTGAAAATCTAATACTAATTGACACTTAGAACATTTCCATTGATGTGATATTGGACGTTTTTATTAAGATAAGAATAAGAGTGGTGCTGATCACCAAAAAAAAAAAAAGAAGAATAAGAATGGTGTTTCTACATAAGTACGGTTGGATCCAAAATATTGGAAGTTCACCTTTGTTAACAACAGGAGTTGTTTAAGCATCAGTGTTTAATATTGTAGGTGGATCCAAAATTATCTTTTAACAACAAATAATATTTATACAATAAAAAATTAAAGACGAGATGTATCGTGAGAAAAATAAGTAATATATAATAATGAGATTTATTTATGATGTGTAAAAAGTAAAAAAAAAAAAAAAAGAGAGAGAGAACTTAAAGTAAAGAAAAAAATTGTTTAAATTAATGATGTATAATAACGAAAGAGAAATGATATTTTTATAATAATTCATAAATAAATTAAATATAATTTTTGTTTTTTTATTTTGTTAAATTTAGTATTTTGATTTCCATATTTTAGAATAAAAATATTTAGTTTTTTATTTTAAAAAATTTGAAATTTTAGTTTAATTCTTAACTTTCTTTACATTTATTTATTTTAATTTTTATATTTTAATTAACTAAATTATTTTTTATTATATTTTATATGAATATGTTAGGTCTAGAATTCAATTAAATCAAAATAAAAATATATATAAATAAAAATCAAAACTACATCAAAATTGTAGATTTTTTAAAATAAAAAGACTAAATATTTATATTTTAAAAGAAAATGATGAAAATTGTAGATAAAATAAAAAATTACATTTAAATCTTATTTTCAAGAGCTGTTTGAATTAACTTATGAAAATAATCTAGCTTATAAACTATTTTTTTTATTTTTATTCTCATTAATTTACTTATTTTTAAATAATAATTAATTATATTATTTTATATTTTATATTTATTTTAAATTTATACCTAAAATATATTTAAATTTATGTTTCATATTTATTTTATTCTACAATTTATCTATACTTCTATAAATTTTGCCATTTTCTGCAGATTTTACTATAACTATTACAACAATATGATTATTTTTCTTAGTTTTGAAAGAAAATATGTAGAAATTTTTTTTCATGTAAATTCTAACACTATAAAATTGAATATTTCCTGTAGATTTTCTTCAGTTTTATTTGTAAGAACTCACAGGTAAACCTACAATTTTTGAAAACATGTTGTATAATGCATTTTTTATATAACAAGATCCAAAATATATTTTATAAACTTCTTGCAGATTTGCCACAACTCTTTTGTATTTATATTAATTGGATGAAAATTTGTGATGAGAATTACTTTGAATAATTGAGAATTTGTGAGAATTAATTATAAACAATTAAACTTAATAGAACCAAAATATAATTGAACCAATTAATTGAAAAGATAAGCCTAGGTTAGGCCAATGGCGATGACTATCTTGTATATGCTATATCTAGAGCTGAAATCACAGAGATAATATGACTCTTTTAGCTGTCCTAACTGAATCTCTAACATGCACCTGAGCCAAACAGAAAATAAGATTTAGGAGTTTTACCTTTAAGAAAAGTAATTTAGTTTTTGTAAGACGAATCACTTTCAAATAACTCATCCCTCCGGTCGTAAGAAAATGGAACTAACTAATCGATGATAAGATACATTTCCTTTTTCGTTAGCTTTACGAGTGCTACTACGTCTCCCTCACTATGTTTTAAATTTTTTGGGCTTTGATTGAACGACCATTATTAAGGTTCAATTATGTTCTTGAGCAAACATTTGTCTGTTGAATATGCAAAAGGCAAATCAAGTTAGATTTGTCTGAAATTTACATAGTGGTCAAGTTACGGGAGAAAACAGCACAATAGAAGCTAAAAAACAAGCTGAACTAAAGAATCTGACCATTACAGTTATTTCTAATGCGGTATATTTGTGGAATTTGCCTAAACATCGAAAATGACATGGCTTTCAGGAAAAAGACGCATGGTGAGCTCTAACATGTAGACAAATGATGTACAAGAGACTGTGGGTCAAGAATGTTCATATGTACCATATGCCGGGGATAAATTACCAGTCTGGTCAGACTGTTTCCAGGGTAGATTGTAAGCTGAAATGCATAATTTACAGTTGCCATTACCTATTTGTGTACAATGAAAGTAACATAATGCCCAATGCTTATATTTGCTTCGTTCTTACACCCATACCTCATCCCCTCCCCTCCCACATTCCAACTATCACCTATATCCAAGTTGATAATTTGTCGGTCAAAATGACAACGCTGTCGAGGTTACAACCAGAGTGGGAAATGTAACTAACCCACCTATATGGCGTTGGTGGAATTATATTATATGCAAAGATGCAATGTGAATCGACTGTTTTTATCTCAGGTCGATGCAGTGCAACAGTTATACTCTCATAAATCCACATGACATAACAAAAAGTTTAGGCCAAAAAAGTCCTCAAGTCTAGAAAATGTTTATAATCCAAAGAGAATACTAGGTCTCCTCTATGAAGGATTTGGTTAAATCAAATAACATGAAGTATAACTAGTGTAGTCTTGTCTAGCCAGAACCATGGCCAACAATTTCCACCTAACCAAGCCTACTTAAAAAAGATATCAAGGTTTAAATAAATGCATCCAGCACTAAAAAGGGGATTAAACACAGACAAAACAGCACCAGGTTCATAGTGCACTCAAAGAAACGTTTATTCACAGTAAGTGGAGATCTGCAACTTATTCATTTCTTCTGCTCCTTGTCAGTCTTGGTGTCCGTTTGCTCTGGAATTGGTTGAATTCTCACATAAGGTTTCCTGGTTAAAGTCTCTCCTCTTAGAGCCGCAACATAGCGGTCATTGGTATCCTCCTTCCGCTGTAGCTCTCCCAGGTATTCTGCTAGTCTCTCTTTATTGACTTGCCCCATCATCTGATACATCATTAAACCAACTAGACTATTAGAACTTTCACCAAAAAAGGAAATCACCTCAAAGAAATAAGTGCGAACTTGACAATTTAATTAAACTAAACAAGTTATATAACCTCTAAGATAAACTGCTATTCTATTCCAATCCAAGACCAATCTTGTTGGTTACACATGTAGATTTAAAATGGTCATGCTGAAATATCAATATGAAATATAGGCATTGAAGAAAACAAAACACTGAAAGGAGTGGAGTCAACGTCATAGAAATACTTAAGATCTTGTTTTCAAGACAAAATACAAAAATGTCTCATTTTAAGAAAATCCTACACAGATAATTGGATGGAAAGTTGAATCTCAAATGATGCACAACGTGGGATCAATGTTACATTAACCATTAACCCATTAGTTCTGTACTGTTTATACTTAGTGAAGGAAACACGCCCTTTTGCAAAGAAATCGTGCATAAAAATATCATTGTGCCACAGTTCATTCAATGTATTATGGAGTATAAGAGTAGTGAAATGAAGTCAATTGAGTATAATTATTTTGACATGCCATGAGATCTGAAGACTTGTTATTGAACCAAAGAATACACCATGAAGTTAAGGTCAATATGGGCGGTAAACGTCTAGATTAAGAAAAACAGAACACAGAACGAAGGTAAACACAACCTGACAGCACTAGACACCAAGAACAGAGATTGAGGTAACCCGCACCAATGAATCCCAGATACTCCAAAATGGTAAAGTATTGGTGTGTGCCTTTATTTCATAAGATACTTTTAGATATTTATTCAAAGAGAATACTCCAATTTTTATTTTATTTTCTTTCAATTTTATTGACTGATATGTTTGGAAAAACTAGATAAGGCTCCAACATTTGAATAGGAGCATATTTAGGTAAGTTTCTCCAAAAACATTTTTAGGAGAAAAAATAAAATAAAAAACTGAATTAATTTTTTTCATTTTTAGATTATATATGAATTAATTTGTAGAAATTCTTTCGTATAGTTTCTCTAAATAATGAGTTTTAAGTTATACATAAACTAATTTTAGCTTATGAAGAAGTTTTTTCTATTTTTTCTTTTTCTCAAAGTATTTTTGGATAAATTTATCCAATCAGGCACTAGGAGTATAATTATATCTGGCTCTATGTTTTCCCCTGTATTCTTAAGGCTATAGTAAATAGCAAGCAATTACATAGAGCCAAAACTTCTTTTGAGTAGGACCAATGATGTTTTTTGTGACATTCTAACATTGGTTGGGAAAAACCATGTAATTTTAAAACGTGTTTCTATGTACCAATGTCTTCGTTATGATCACGAGTATTGCTTTTGCAAATTGTGATCACAATCCACTGATGTAAATGTAATTAAAGAGAAATGATCAATGTCTCTTTATAAACATTGTCCACTTACCTAAATTACTTTTTTTAAAAAAAAAAATTATAATAACATAACTATGTCATATCAAAATTTGTTTGTAATTTTAAGAGTTTCTTGTATCCCTGTATCTCTGTCGCATCGTTCGTATCAGTGTTGTATCGAGTATCCAGACAGGGTTCATACTACAGTAACCATATCTGCTTAGTACTAAAATTAAAATGGTGAAGAAAAGAAAGCTAATGCATAAGTAAAAAATTGGAAGGGAAAAGGAGAGAGTTAGTGACTGACCAATGATTCGGGACGGGCACTTTTGCGAAGACGGGCCTCGAGCTGCTCGTTGCGGGTATTAGTGAGTTGCATAACGCCATAGCCTATGACGCCTGGAACGACGCCGCATATGGTAGCGAATGCAAGGAAGAAGGGTTTGGATTCGCGGGTCCTTCGTACGATCCATTTCCACGCCATCACCCTACCCTCCCTCTCTTTGCTATTGCTCCCTCTCGCCGCCCTTCCCATTTCCCAAACATTTTATATACCTTCCATTCTTTTTCTCAAAATAATAATAATAATAAAAAAAATATTTGTTCTCGTTTAACAGTAACTATGCAATTTGGTTTCTAAAAAAATTACATTAACTAATTGTTTTATTTTTTAAAAGTCAAATAAATAGTCGGTTGAACTTATAACAATAAAACACTTTATTCTTTCGGTCATTTCCCCTATTTCAGTGTATAATAATTAGTCTTAAAAAAAATTAAATATTAACTTAAACCCTAAACCCTAAAATCATTTCTGTCTCAAATCAATTTTTCCAAATCTTAAGTAAAATTAATTAAAAATTTGAAATATTTTTAATATTAAATATAGATATCTCTCTTAATAGTAGTCTTAAATATTTATTCGTTATATTATGAGAGATTAATCTCAAAGCCTAATTGATATTTTAAAGACTATTTTTTAATAATTGTAAGAGCATTTTTTTTAATTTGTGTATTTAATGTTTAAACATATTTTTTTCATGTTTATTTTAAACAATATTATTTATATGTACAATTAAACTAAAACTTTATTTTTACTTATGTATCTAATAAGAATTTATTTTATTATCACATCATTTTATTTATTAATATAATATAATAATATAGTAAATTTTTACTCAACATTAATAGCAAATATTTCAATTATATATAAATTAAACTCTATCTAAATTATATCAATGTATATTAGAAAGACTTCCAATACTTATAATCTGACAAGTTAAATTTTTTAAAAAAAATTACAAAATCATAAATAAAACTCATTACACAAAAGTAAGAATCATGGAATTTTATCATGTCAAATAAATTTCAAGTAATAATAAAGAATCTATTTTTAAAATTAATAATAAATGTATTGTTAGTATTTTTATAATGTTATTGAAGCTTTTTTTTTATATTTTACTATTTAAATATTCAATTCCTATTTATTATATTACTAATTAATTTTATTGTTTTTTTAAATAATTTTTTATTTAATATATTTTTTTATTACCAAATCTATGGATCAACCCACTTGTCAATGAGTTAAGTGATCATATGTGAACCACTTACATTCTCGACCTATTAATTTTGTTAGTCAATTCATTTTAGTCCATTTAGTGTATGTTTATTTACACATTGTGTCAATTGAAATCCTAGTTGTGGTAGCTATGTGTTTTTTGTGTGATTAAATATGATATTCATTGTGAATGTAATCACAAACATCATTTCAAATACATAATCAGTTACAATCTAACATAAACTAAGTTTAAATAGATTAGATTGACTTATATAACAACATATTTTAATGATTTAATTAAATGATTTTGTTTTTATTATTATTACTATCCTAGTTGGTTGAAGAAAAATAAAGTAAGAAGACTAAAAATAGAAATAATGAAAATAATGTTGATTGTTTGGTCTAATAAAAATCAAGCAGAAATAAAAATTAAATCACTAATACTTTTTCATTCTATTTTTCATTTACTTTTGTTTATTTATAATTTTTTTTTCTTATTTATTCTTTATTTTTCTTCAATCAAATATCTTTATTTTTTTTTCATCCATCTTTTATATTTTCATTCATTTTTTTTCTTCTCTATCAAACGGACCATACAAAAAATGCTTATTATCTTTTGATACATAAATATTATTATTATTTGTCTCGTCAAGAAATGTATCTTATTAACTATTTTTTTTAAAAAAGGGTGAAATTGTTATATGCCTATGTGTACAATTCAAAAAAGTGAAACTGTGAAACTAACATTGTTCAAGCTAAAATCTGAAATCAATGTTAACAAAAAATTATTCTTTTATTTCAATAATCATTTTAAAAAGAAAAAGAAATGATTCACTTAAGTCAATTTCTTTGGTTAAGGTATGGGATGTGAAATATAAATGCAAAAGCATTATCCTTTAATGCACTTTTTTTCCTAATTTCTTGTCTCTTTTAAGATTAATGAGTCTTTCCTTGTATTTGGGTGGGAAACATACATACAAATTACTTGTGATGATGAAACAGGAGATGAAATATCTAATGGGTAAATGTGACCATTATAATCCTTGCCCTACCAATACTCTTATTTATAAATTTTCTATTCTATTAAATATTAGGTGCCATTTTTTTATATCATTTTGAGATAAGACAAAACTTATTCTTTATTTTTATTATTATTATTATTATTATCATCATTATTATTATTTCACAGACATTTTTAATAAATAAAGTGACATTATATATATGTTATATAATATTATATGATATTAATTTTTTTATGATTTTTTACTTTATAAATATTGATAAATAATACTTGCTATTTGTGTCAATATCCACAAATCCACTAATATAAATATCCACAAATCCACTAATATAAAGACAAATATGAGAGAAGTGTTGCCTATACCAAAAAGTTAAACAAGTCTATAAAATACAACATGTGATTAAGATTAAATTGCAATTTCCTTGTTTTCCAGTAGCTTCGATGTGTCTATACAAAAACTCATAAATCCAGAGCATAGAACACCAGTGCTTCATCAAGAGGAGTTAGGAAGGAAAATGCTCAACATCCATGGAAGGGAAACTAGATTGTGTTGATCGCATCCCTCTGAGTATACTTTTTGCTGTTTCTCTCTCCTGTAAGAATGGTTTAAACCATTAATTGATTTGACAAGACTAACTAACCTGTTTCAAATTGAAAGTTGAAATAAATATTTAGACTCACCGGGCCAGTATAATCCAGAAGACGTGTACAGTAAACTTCGGCTTCTTCAAAATTTTTCTGTGCTCTGTAATATTTTGCAAGATAGAGCAAAGCCTCAACCATTTTAGGCCCTTCCCTCTCTTCAGATTCCATCCTCTCTAAGTCCTTTTTGTAGTAAAATGCAGCCTCTTCAGGGCGCCCCAGCTCTGAGTGAAGTTTTGCCAAGTTGTGCAGTGCAATAGCTTCCCTGTCATTACAATTTGATGCCCTTCTGTAACACTTTATTGCTTCATCAAGCATACGAAGCTGATCAGTTTCATAACACTGAGCCATTGCAATCCACAACCGAGAATCATTTGGCTGCAAGAATACTGATTTTTTGAAGTAATGAAGTGCATAGAAAGGCATGCCCATCATCTCATAAGCCTGTCCTAGCCCATACCAAGCACGATAATCACGTGGGTCTATATCTACTGCCCGACGATAGGCATCTACAGCAGCAGGAGTGTTTTTCATCTCAACAAACTCATGTCCCATAAGTGTCCAAGCGGACAAAAAGTTTTTGTTCAATTTAAGGGCTCTCCTAAAATACACAACTGACTTTTCATGCTGCCCCTTTAAACTATAATAATTCCCAATAATACAACAAGATTCAGGTCTGTATTTATCAGTCATGAATACTCTATGAGCAAGATAACTCAAAGCGGAAAAGCATTCCTTAGCATAAAGCACATTAGAGTACATGTCCATGTCTTCCACTCTATAAGGATCATTACTCAGCAGTTCTTCAAATATTGCTTCAACTTGGTCAAATTCCCTCAAACTGTACTGGGCTTTTGCAATTTGTGCCTGTATGTAATTACTATTACCAAAGGTTCCTAGCAGGTATTCATATTTTGATAGAGAGTCGTTGTGCATCCTTAATTCTTGGTAAACACTGGCAAGGAAAAAGTCCTTCATCCAATGGCTATTGAGATTAAGACTGTTCAATACATCAACTGTTTTGCATAAGGATTGCAGCTCAGTCCAGGCATTCCAGTTCCAAGGATAGCTATTCACAGACTCTACAAGAACTGTACGTGCAAGATTTTCACTGCCTTTCTGTTTGAGCACAAGACCATATAAGTACAAACCAAAAGGATCAACTTTGCCGTTCTTGCGAAGTGTTGACAACTCTCTCTCCAGAGAAACCAATTCATGATTGACAGCATCACTCTTGCCCAGAGGCCCCTCAAGTTCTATCATCTCTTCCTCTTTCCGCTTTTCTCCAGCCTATACAAAAGAAAAAAAATGGAAAAATATCAACATGGAACAATGTACACTGCATAATTTTTATTTTGATTTCACTAAAGGGAAAAGTAACAAGTGATGCAGCTGCATATATTATGATCAACAATCTCTCTCTATCTCTATCTATAGATAGATACAAGGGTATGGATTAACTAAAGTAACAGTAGTCGGCGAGAAATTTTCTCATAGAGAAGTGTATGCCACAAGAGTGGAGTCATAGCTATAGAAAAATATCAGATTTTGTTTTTGGAACAAAAACATAAAAATGTCTAATTCTAAGAAAATCCTACATGGATAATTGGACGGAAAGTTGAATACCAAAAGATGTATAATTTGTTTTTGTGGGATCAATGTTACATTAACCATTCACCCTATGGTTCTGCACTGATTATGGCCTGACACCTACAGGTTCCACAAATATATTTAATTTTGTTAAGTTTATCCCTATTGAAGTAGACACACCCTTTTGCAAAGAAATCATGCATGAAAATACCATTATAACACAGTTCAATCAATGTATTATCATTATGTATTAGAAGACCAGTCAAAATGCAGTCGAAGGAGTATAATTAGACTTTTTACATGCCATGGGTCTCAAGACTTGTTTTTGAGCCAATCAGTACCAATGTTGTTAAATAGCGCCATGGCGGAATGGCATGGTATAGGTAATATGTGAAGGGAATAAGGCACAATGGTGTGTTTATATGGCGGAATTTCAGCCTTTTGTCATATTCCGCCATCTGCCATTGATAACATTGAACAGTACACCATGAAGTTGAACAATTATTTACCATAATGGTCAAGTGGGGAGTACAGGTGCGGTTAAGAAAAACAGAACACATAATAAAGGTAAACAACACCTGACAGCACTAGATACCAAGTACAGAGATTGACGAAGCCCTCCAATGAAGCTAAGATACTACACAAATGGCAAAGAATTGGTGCCGTACCAGTATCTGATACTGATACAAAACATATATGATACTTTTAGATATGTATCCCAGGATAATACTCCAATTTTTTTTTCAATTTTATTCACTGATATGTTTGGGATGAGGCTCCAATATTATGAATAGGACTAAAACTACATGTGGCTCTATGTTTTCCCCTATACCCTTGAGGCTACAGTAAATAGTAGGCAATTACATAGAGTGAAAGCTTATTTTGAGTAGCAGGACCAATTATGCTTTTTGTGACATTCCGACACAGGTGGGGAAAAGCATGTAAGTTTGAAGCATGTTCGTAGGAAAAGAACATATTTTAATATAAGCAATGGAAACAAATGTAATAACGGTCTTTGTTATGATCGAAAGTATTGTTTCTGTAAATCGTGATCACTATCTACTGATTTAATTATTTATTAATGAGAAATGATCAATATCTCTATAAATATTGTGCATTTATCTAAATTACTTTCTTTAAAATTTATATTAACATAACTATGGAAAATCATATTTTGAATTTTTAAGAGTTTCCAGTATTGTAAGTTTAGGCTTCATAGTAAGCCTCTTTGCTTAGAAAAAGAAGAAAAAAAAAGTATAACAGAATAGGTTAAGGACCTTCTCTTAAGAACCAAGTAACCAATGGCCTACAGCAGCAGAGTGTGTTGTCACCTATTAATTGCAGTCTATTTAGAGGATAACGCACATCTGCAACTGAAATAGATTTTGCCATGAAATTGAACTGAAAGACATGTGCAATTTCATGTTTCTATACTTCCAATAACTTCACACAAACCCTTTGTCTCCACTAATGTGCACTAATCAAATTACAATAATCAAAATTAGATTCGTTAGCCAAAGAAACACACATGAATAAACAATCAAATTCTCTTCAATGCTACATTCGAATAATGGGGAAAAGAACATTCAACTCCAGAATGCACCAAAACTCAAAAGTCCAAGTTTCACTATCACACTAACACATAAAATTCTACTAATGAAAATGCACATCCAATCCCAAGGAAAACAGGGAACACAAAACTGACCAGATACAGAGCATAACAGCGCAAGAACACCGATTTCCTTCCGTTTTGGTCCCGAAGAACATGAGCAGCTCTCTTATACTCGCGGCAATCAAAATAGGACTTTGCCAGAAGGTAAAAGTCACCATCTACAAGTTCATCTTCCTCCATCACAGGTGTGGCAACATATGAAACACCCGCGATCGGGGTCACCGCGATCTCATGAGTCTTGTACTTCCGGCGAATGCTGGAACTCCCTCGTTGGAATCTCGTGTTCGAAGGAGTGAACTTCGCAGGGTCTTGCTCAATACCCACCAATTGCTCTGCTGCCCTGAAACCACATTTTTGTCAGAAACAAACGATCCGTTTGCGCGAAAATCACATAGAAATGTAAAAGGGGACTTTAAAATTCAAAAGTTGAGCTCATGTTGAAACCCCCGATTTTTTTGAATTAGGGTTTGTCTGAGGGGTACCATTTAGAAGCAGAGTATAGACATCGATCACTGAGTTGTCGGATCGCAATGCGAAGTTCACTTCTGCAACTCTCTTTGGAACTCATCCCTTCAGCTACACTGCATGTAATGCAAAAGCGCTCACTGCACTTTTCAAATTCTTCTCTCAAGTTCCTTTCCCCCTCTCCTATTCCATTTCCTTGTAAACTTCTATTCTCTCTCCTTTTTAATAAATAAAAAAAATAAATACTTTTTTCTATTTTATTTTTTATTTTAAATTTTT
>JAMLFT010005954.1:2330-16795 GCA_026544285.1 Pachyrhizus erosus
GATTCTGATCAAGTTTAAGGGTATTAAGAAAGGTACAATTTGCAAGATTCGCAGGAATTGCCCCAGAAAAATCATTTGAAGATAGATCAACAGATGTGGCAAATGGTATAAGAGTAGCTATATCTCCAGGAATGGTTCCAGAGAGTTTGTTAATTGAAAGGTCTAATCCTGTTAAGCTTGTGCAATTTTGAATGCTGCGAGGAAACTTGCCCGTGAGTCCCATATTTGACAGTTTGAGATTCAAAACCCTGTTCTCATCAGGGTGCCAACACTCAACCCCATTAAACCTGCATATATACCCTTCAGTTTTGTTGTTGAAATCCCAAGATAACGTCAAATAATTATTGGGGTCTTTAAGGGACTCTTTGATTTTTTTCAAGCAGTAGATATCAGTCTCAGTCCCATAGGTCATGCCACAACTAATCAGCAACAAGATATTAACAAGAAAATAAGAAATAAAAATCCAGCTATGCAGAACCATCTTCACCAAGACCCTAAACACAAGCCAATAGGAAGTAATCCAGACACCTCACTCAGATGGCTATCCAATCCAAGCAATGGCACAATATACAAACTCCATAGCAGATAGCACTACATCCCATCCAAGAAAACACCCTGAAAAAACATTGAAAACAAAACCAAAGAGCAGAAAACACAGTTCAGCACCTCACACAAACTCCAAGTCAACCATCCAAAAGTAAACAAAATCAATAACGACTAACAAGGACAAAACTTAGATACAATTCTTTATATACTTTTGGTATTGTTCTCTTATCAGAATTATAGTTTCACCTTGGTAATCCACATAATATAATTTTGTTTTAAAGGTCAACATAGATTATCAAGGTAAAACTCCAATTCCGATTAGAAAGCAGTACCAAAAGCACTGTACCTAAGTTTTGTTCTAACAAGAAAAGAGCAAATAATCCATACTTTACACCAAAACTGACACTACAAACCACTTAGATTGCTATCCAATCCAACCATATATAAACTCCAAAGAACTACAACCCTCCCAAGAACACATCTTGAGAAACAATTGAAAGGAAAACAAAAGAGCAGAAAACACAGTTGAGCAATTCACACAAACCAAGTCAACCATCCAAAAGTAAACAAAACCAATAACATGAAAAAGACAAAAGAATCTCTACTTTAGACCAAAACTCACACTCCAACAAAGCAAGAATAATTGACAAAAGAAGAAGAAAACATCAAAGCCCTGAGAAACCCAGTAAAGTTATTCCAACATATGAAATGGGGAAAAAAAAAATGAAATTTTGCATAAGTGCTCAAATACCCACCTGGGTTTTTTTGACAACCCAATTCAGGAAACCGCATGAAGCTTTCAGGAAACTCTGCTCTGCCCAAGAAAAACACACACTAAGTAAACAGCATAAAATGAAGAGCAACAAAATATGTGTATAAATGTGAACAAAGAAGTTACTTTGAGAGCTTTTTAGATGATAGTGTGGGTATGAATGGGGAGGAAAAAAAGAAGTGGAACGGGTCAAAGACGGGAAAGCCAAAAATTTCCAAGCTAGTGTGGAGAAGACTTGGACCATAGAAACGGGAAGACTAATGAAAAGTGCTTCCTTGAGTTGCTGTGACTTGCCATTGTGGAAAATTAAGGGTCTTATTCTTATTTTATTATTGGACAACAGAAAAAAAACAATTAACTATATTTTTACTCCTTAAATTTAAAATAAATTCCATTTTAATTTTTTAATTTAAAAAAATAATTTTAATTTTTTAAATTTAAAAATATATAATTTTAATTTCTTAAATTTTCTGTTTAATATTAAAAATTATTTTATAAAATCATTGTAATTCCTCAAATTTAATGTCTAAAAATTAAAAATATATTTTTAATAAAATTAAAAGATTAAAATAATTATTTTTAAAATTTAAAAGAATTAAATTAATTTTATCTCAAATTTTAAAAACTAAAAATGTAATTAAGAAAAAAATACAGACCCCAAAAGAAACAAACAATTCCTTTCACACTTTAATATTTCAATTCCATTTTATAAAATCTCTAACAGTATCATCACCCCCTTGGAAACTCATCATTTATTTTCTTGCATTATATTGTAGTATTTTGTTATATTTTTGTTTTTTCTTTTTATCTTTTTTGGGTGTCTATATCTCAAAAGTATCTATCAAAAATTTTCCTTACTATGTTAAGGTATTTAAGTGGCAATCAAGATGGCAAACAATTATATAATAAATCAGAGGAACATTGATGACAACTGTTTATATAAAAAATAATTTAATATGTGTTAGTCTATACAGTTTCCTATTAGATTTCACCATTTTTCATGTTTATTTATTAATACGAGATGGTAATAAAGTGATTTTTTATTGAACATTTTGCATTGATAATATATAAATTAAATTTATACAAAATATTTCATAAATAAATAATGTTTTTGTTAAAAATATTTTAATTTTTAAATAAATTTAAAGAGATTTTAATCAGTGTCTTAAAAGTATTGATTGGTTAAAGAATTAAAAATAAAAATAAAAATTATATAAATGTATATCTGTGTACCTTTATTGTAATTTCTAATAAAAATAATTTTCTCACACCGATAAAAAAAAATGGTTTTTATTAACACATTTATGAGCTGTAATGTAAAACGTTAAATATTTGGCAGGTGAGACTTTTATTATCGATTAAAGAAATAACTGTTAATGTAGAAGTGATCCTTTGTTAGTGGTTATATAACTAAACCCCTATTTTTATTTGCAGTTTTCTACTAGATTGTTATAAAAAAAATGTTAAAATATATAATTAATAAATAAATAAAATCATTTTCTGTATTTTAGAATATAATTTAGATAAATCAAATTTACAGTTCGTTATTTATATATGCATGAAAAATTTATTAATTTGTATGTGTTCATATTTGTCAAAGATTGAAGAAGAAAAAATGTTAATAATTAAGAGATATTAGAATTATTTAAATGTAGGCTTTGATAAATAATGGCAACTAAAAGTTATAAGAGTAAAACAAAAATCAATAAGATATAATAAAGGAGTTGTCAAGTATAAATTTAAAACCCCAAAATTTCTAGACACATCCATGAAGATGCAAACATGCCAATAGTTAGCCCACAAAAAATAAACAAAGGCAAAAACTCTTTAATTGAGGCCAAAACTTACAATGAAAGAAGACTACTTCACAGAAGGAAAAGAAAACACCAAAACCAAGAGAAACCCAGTAAAGTTTATGTGCATGGGAACCATGAAAAGTTTTGCACTTATATATATGTGTGTAAGATTTGAAGATTATAAGAAAGAACAAAGAATTCACCTTTGAAATTAAGACATTAATTATGCATAATAAACAAATGGAGCTAACGGGTCATAGAAGGAAATTAAAACCAAAAAAGACTCCAAACTTGAGAAAAGACTTGGACTATAGAAACGCGATTACTTGTGAAAAGTGCTTTTTCAGTTGTTGGCCGTGACTGACATTTCTTGGAAAAATAGTGGGTCTTATTAATTGAGCTAAAGAAAATAGAGACACAAAAGTAAATGCTCGAGTTGAGTCATATTATTCTAAATTTTAATCTTGTGGCATCCAACAAGTTCCATTAAATTATATTTTATATATATATTAATAAAATTATTTTTTATAATATTTAGTAACATATTAAAAATAATTATATTAAATTTAAGAAAGATAATTAATTATATTTTTAATTGAAGAGATGTTGTCTTAAAAAATATTATATTTTTTCAAGCTAGAGCTTACTAAGCTTTGAGCTTGTTAGAAGAAAATCCCAATAAATAAATAGAAAAAAAAGAAAAAATTAAGCTTCATAAAAAAAAAAAAAACTTAGGGATGTTAGAGAAATCAAAGAGAAATGTTAAAAAATAGCTTAGTCAAATATTTTGAATCATCATTAATAAGAGATAAACTTCATGATAAGCAAAGCAATGTTTGTTCTTCTTAAAATCATATTTGAAAGTTTCAAACCAATAATTTTGGAAAGCTAAATTATTCAAACTTGAAACAAAATCTATTGTTTCTAAGACAGAGATGAAAACAATACATTTTACACATAGTTGAGATTAATGCACCTAGAACATAGATAAAGACAAACACATTTGGGATATAAATGAGTTAGTGCATTTAGAATAAAGACAGGGCTAGTACATCTACAACAAAGATGAGACCAATACATTTTAGAAATAGATAACTCAAAAGATTATGACTGTGATGATGATGATTTCGTTGAAAAACTTGCTAGCAACATGGTAGTAGCTACTGATAAAGGATGACAATAAAAAATTTATTTGCCAAAAAATGAGTGACGAGCAAAAGAACAAACTAGAGTTATACACAATACACAGTTTGTCAAACATTTATCTTTGAGGACAGTAGGTCTACCAGACAAACATGATTTTTAAGAGAAAAATTTTGTCAAACTCTGATTCCATGTTAAAATATAAGAAAAAAGAACAAAAATATGAAGGAGAGACCGTGTGTATAAATAACGATGAGAAACCATGTAAATAAGAATGAAAAATTGTGTATATAAACACAAATGAGAAACCATGTATATAAATACATGAGTGTTTTTATAAACAAAAAAAAAATTGATTAGAAGAAATATAATTTTATCAAAATCAAAGATAAAATAATATCATCTAAAATACTATACTTAAATACTTTAGTTCCTTATTTTTAACAATTATTATTATTTAATTTAAAATAATTACATAACAAATAAAACATTACTATTTCATATTAAAATCATAAAAAATAATATTTAATTATAAAATTTATATAAATAATATTAATGTCAGTAACTAAATTCTTTATTAAATACAATTAAAAACGTTAAATTTAATTACATCTAACAATTACTGTAAAGTTAAATGATTAGTTTAACAATTAAAAAAATTCAAGTGAACTTTATTATATGAGAAAGATTTAGTGATTAAGAATGCTAATCAATTACATATTTTCTTTAATCCAGCTAGTAATTATCAATGATTACCATGTGACATAAAATCTGAATTTTATTAAAATTATTTAATTATAATTATATATAACTTCAATTATTTTGTATCATAATTTGATAAAATTAAACAATAATAAGATGTAATTAAATGACTCCATTTTTTATATTTTAAAAATGTATACTATCTCAAATTTTAATGTATATAAATGGACCATCAAACCATTCAAAGATTAATATAAAATTTTGAAGTATGATTCATATATGTGAAATAAACTTTTATTTTAGTGGTAAATTTTGAGAAAAAAAATTATTCAATTAAAATTATTGAATGTTATAATATATATACAAGGAGTTTGTTCACGTATATATTTATGTTTGTCCAGTATGAGTAGATTTAAAAGGTTACATTATTGATTGTAAATAAGATTTAATTGATTTTAATTTTGAAAAGCTTCTTTGTACTAATGCAAGACTTAGTAGAATTGTTAGCATTATTCTATAAATAATATATGTATTTAAAAAAGAATAAATCTTTTTTATATAATTACATATGTTAATTGGTGTAACAATTTTAATTTGTATAATTTTTTTTGTAATTTTAAGTTTTATAAATAAATATATTTCATTAATAGTTTAGAGATTATTATGTTTTAATGAATGCCTAAGGTTAAGATAATCTTCTTTTAACTTTTTATTATTCAATAACTTCAATTTTTCAATATTAAATAGAAAATAAAAAATATCTTTATACATTTTAATATTATGTATGAAAGTTAACGTGTATCAATTGTGAGATAAGTAAGAAAGATGTTGAAAATTGAGATAAGTGATCTAATAACTAATTTAAAAATAAATAAATATAAAGAAAAGAGAATAAAATAAATGACTATTGAATTAATTTTGATGATAATTGAATAATGATGGGTTTTTGATATACCCAATTAAATGACGTTTTTATTAATTGAAATTAATGAATAATTTTTAAATTTTTAAAATAATTAATTTGTAACTAAAAATAAATAATAAAAAATTATGAATCTTACCAAAAATTATATAAATATTAATATTAAATAATTTTTTTAGGGACCTAAAGAAAGGATTTTACTTGATTTATGTAAGGTCTACTCTACTTACGACAATGAACACGAAGCTGTTGCTTGATTATAGTAACAAAGGTTGGTTTGTTAATTTTCAACTCTATAAAATTCAACAGGTGGCAAACAATGTAAAGGAACTAAAATTAAATCTTTAAATGAAAATTACAAAATCAAGTCCATCCATTAGGTTTGAATCTTTTCTTTTTCAACTTTTCAAAACAAAGAATCCTGTTTAAAAAAATATAGAAAGATATATCACAAAAGAGTAATTCTCTAAAAACCATTATCATAAAATTGAATACACATTTGTGCCAATTAGGATAGGCACAATATCAAATCGGATTGAGTATTATAGGCTTGCCTAACACATATTTAAAATTTCAAGACACAAAATCAATTCCATTGACTATAACTTAAGATTTTAAAATCCACAATTTCTAAGAGATATCACCTTTTCAATAGAAAGCTTCTCATGTTTTAAGTCCATCACATGCTTCTTGTGAGATTCGTTTATGTACACACCTTCCCTGTGTTTATACAACAAATCATACACAACATATAAATTGAAAGGTAGAACTTTAATAACTATAGACACAAGTAAGCATCATGGTGAGGCACAAAGTACAGTTTTGTTCCCTAAATTTTTATTTTTATTTTTTTGTTATAATCACAAATGAGAAGTCATGCACAAAAACTAATAAATGGACTCTTGTAAGTTGCAAGTACAACTACTTTCCCTTATGAAAGCAACGATACATAACTTAATCCACTATGATAAGAGAGGAAGCCTAAGGGAAGACTTCAAAATGTGATTAAATCCCAATAACTAAAATAGTGAAACAACAAAGCAAGAACATGAGAAAACTAATTTCATTAGTTCATTGATTGGACAGCTAGAAACAAGCAACTTGAACGTAACAATATGGTCATAAGATCAAGGGGTGGAGTAGTGGACTATAGCTAAAATCATATTATCTTGTTTTGGAGAAAAAAAAGTAACAAAATGATCTTTTTCCAACACCAAAATAAGGCTGATCTCCAGGAAGAATTTTTGTGCAAGCAACAAAGAGTTGTCATCATGAGCCAACACTATGTGAACCTAAAGGGCAGAACAACCAAAATAAATTTATGTACACAGGTGTCAAGGGTATGTTTGTGGGGGACATGATTTTTATCATCATGATGCCTCACCCAACATACTACTAGTTAACTCTATTTAGCCAGTATCCTAAAAGCATATAATCACATTGATGGGACTTGGGAATGATTTTGGAGAATCAAATTAGAACAACAAATATGGGCTTAAATACCTAAAACTTCTTGTTCAAGAGATAAATGATAGATAAGAGTTGCAACACAACCTAAGGTATTATCGTTTAGAGTTAACCCACAATTTAGTCTTTACACATTTGAAGTTACTCATTTTTTAGTCTCTATAAACTTTCACTAATGTTGCTTTGTTAACTTATAACTTTAAGAAACTAAATTGTTCATAGACATACATTTAGATTCCAGGACCACAAATAAATAGCTTGCTATTTTTAATGACGAAATTCTGTACATTTGTTTTATTTTTATTTTTATTTTAGAGGATGGGTTAATGTTAGGAAACAATTCTTGAGCTATGATTGAACTTGTAGAGATTTGCGAAAACAAATTGTAAGAATATAAAACAATAAACGAATATTGGAGGGAATTAAAATTAAGCGTAACATATTTTAAACTAAACACATATTTTATCCTTTAATATATTATGTTTATGATAGAGGTATGGGATTGATAATTAATGAATTATTAAATTAAACTAATAATGTATTTATACATGAATGGTAAAATATATACCAATTAAATATGTAATTGACATTAAGCTTGTGCATCAAATAAGTTTAAGTTAATCAAATTAACTTATAAATTAAACAAAATAATTTACAAGCTATTAAAATCTCTTAATGATACATAAAAATTAACCCAATAATTATTTTATTTGAAAGAATTTAATAGTTATATATCTTTTATATTAAATTTTATTATTTAATCATTTTTATAGATATTTATAATTAGATATATATTTCTTTAATATAATTTTTTATAATAAAATAAATGGGTAAAAAATTTCAAATGTTTTTCTTCTTTTATATATTTATAGATAATGTATTTTTTCAATATAATTGTTATATGATAATTTATGTAAGTATCAATTGCTTTTTACAGTTTAATCTCTGAAGGCTTAAAGTCAATAAAGGGACGTTAACACATGCACTAAAAAGTGACTAACTTTATACTTTTTTAAACTAATTGTACAGTATATTTAAGAATCAAAGATAGAACTTGTCACTTTCTATCATTGTTAACTTTATTATTTATCTAAGCTTATATATATATATATATATATATATATATTTTAAATCTTCCTAAATATCCTCTTATAGATCTTCATGCTATTTTATAGATAAAATATTAAATAAAAATATAAATATCTTTAATGTTCTACAAACATAAAAAAAAAAAATTAATATTAGATAAGGAGATTTGTAAAAGATATTAGATGATTAATTTAAAATTTTCGTATTATATATATAATTTGTGTAATGCCTCTTTTTTATCTATCTTAATTTAAGAAAATCTTTATAATTATTTTATTTTAGATAGATTTTTAAAACTTAATTTGTCAAGGGTTACAATTTAAAATAAACATAACTATTATTATCATATTCAAATAATTTGATATTAATTATAAAATTTCATTTAACAAGATAAGATCCGGTCAAAATATAAATATTATATTCTCCTAAAGTAACTAACCAATACATTATACAAAAGTAAAAGTCTAAGATGGTCAAACTATTTTTTTTTTCTTCAAACATTTATAGTCAAAACACTTTGAAGGATCTTCTTCTTCTACATATTCCTTTCCTTTGCCTTGACCATTTGCTAGAACTGAACCCATAGATGAGTTTTGGTGTGGAGGGTTTCAGCGCGTCGCTAAACTATAGGAAAATCTAGAGGAACTTCCATGTATCTAGGTGGTGGGTTATGGGATAGAATTACTGGGATATCTATGTGATAAAATTGTCATGGGACTATGAGGTTTGGAGGTCTAAAAGTGAATCTAACATAGCCCATGAAAGTATTGTCTCCACTAGTTAAGTCATGCGTCTATCGACCCTCTAAGGGTATTATCGTCAAGTGGAAAAGGGATTGAAACTCGTTCGTCATCTATATCTAAAATGCGGGATTATAGGAGTGAGTCATTTATCCTTAATCAATCACATACAAGTATACAACATCTTTAACTATAAAAAGATTTTCATCTCACCATAACGTGCCTAATTAGGGATTTTACTCGTTTAAGGCCATTCGTAGCCTCCAACACTACTAACTCTAGGAAAACTTACATGAGTATGTTAATAATAGTCTAAGTTTGTATTTTGAGTTGACGATCGAGAATACATATCCTGTCAGGTACTGAGTACAGGATACTCTCAACCGAATCTTGGTAATGCTCCACTTTTTCAAGGACACCAAGTCAATTCCGTGACACCCTTTTCACTCTGAGCAATTAACAACTTAGCACCTTGTCTATCCCCAAGGACTCATCAAAGTCTGTGTATATTTCTTAAGTACATTCTATAGTCAACTCATGCAATCTCCATTTTTATTTCTCATACGTTAGGGATTCTGACTCATTCCATCCTTCTTTTCACCAGTCATTAAGCTTTCTCAATACTGACTTTCATTTCATTAGCATAGTCTTGCAACAACTTTATTTCATTCTCACTTTCAAATATCTAAGCCCATGTTCATTCAATTTTTGTTTTGGTAAATTCTCAGTTCATCGTCTATCCTAGGGTTGTTTGTAACATTTGACTGTCAATTTTGAAATAGTTATAACAATATACAATTTTTCTACTTTTAGTAAAGAAGATAAACCATCAAAATATTATATAGAAATATCCAATTCAAAACTAAACAAAATTCCAGACAATATATCAAAAACACAATTCAAGATAATAAGAAAAGGGTACAATGGTCTTTTTTAGTAACCTTTTACGATTATTTATTTCTTTATTTTTCCATCTCATATTTCTTTATATTCATATCTTATTCTATCCTATTTAACTAATTACTGTTAGATTTTAATTAAGAAAATTATTCATATGTTAAGACTAATCAAAAAATTAATACAAGGGCAAAATTGTCTTTTTCAAAAACTATTATTCTTATCTTCTTTACTTCTTTTCTTTTCCTCATATTTTTCCTTCATAACTATTTATTTCTCTATTCACTCTCCTAGTTTCAGTTTAGTAAATAAAAAAAAGTAATTTTTTTGGTACTATTTAAGAAAAGATTTCAACTTATAATTTGCTTTTATTTATTTAGTAAATACTAAGTTAAATTATTAAAGAAGGAAAGGTAGAACTTCCTTTGAAAAAAATATACAACAATCTTTGAAAAAGTATACAACTTTCTTTGAAAAAATATACAATTTCCTCTAACTCATCTTCTTCCTTCTCTCAATTTCTCTCCTTTTCTTCTCCCTACTGATTTTCCCCTCCAACCCCCCATCTCTCTCTCAGCCTAGCTTTCTCATTCTTTCTTCTTCCACTACTTCGTTCTTATCTCTTACCTAGAGGGTGGCAATTAGTAGACATAATTTCATTTTAAATTCTGAATTTCCTGAACTCAACATCTTCTTAATTTTTCCTTATTTATGACCAATTCTTATAGTAAAACAACTAATCACCTTCAAATCTACCTCTAAATGAAGCTTTAACTCATAAATAAATAAAACATCCAAGAAACTATAGGTCTGACAGGTATGACAGTTTGAGAAACGACCAATTCAATTTTTCTTAATTTGTCACTAAGTTGCTTAATTTAAAGCTCGAATAGGTGCGAAAAATGATCCAAAATAAATATATGAAATCAAAACGAAGAATAACCAACTCTTTCTATCTATTGTGAACTTTTTTGGCGAACCAAAATGACCTTTTCACCGAAGGGTTGAATTCGAGCTTTACTTCTCCGTTCTTGTTGATTTATGAAGGAATATAAAACTTGTGATATTGCTAATCTATCTGAATGTGAAATGGGGAAAATCAGTTCACCTAGCCAGAGGATTTTTGACTCCCTTTTCGTCATTTTCACTATTTTTTTCTCCTTCTGCTCCCATGTTAAATAGTCCTTTCCCAACCGCATTTTTAATTAATTTAATTGCTAGGATATGAATGAAGACGGCTAGGTAAGTTGCAGGGCTTAGGTTGACATAATGACATGGGAGGCTCAAGGGAAAGGAGCTCTGTCAGCAGCTTCCATGGCAGCAATAACGGTTGAAGGAAAGCTTATGTAGATTTTATTTGTATAAATTTTCAACACTGAGCCTAGCTGTCAAATAACAACCTTTGCTTCCTCTAAACTCTCCTAACTCACGTGTTCCACCCTTCGAATCTGTCCCCCAACGTTTTTTCTTATTCCACTTTTATTTTATTCACTTGTATAACCTCTTTATATTTTTTCTGGGTCTTATACATGTCTAAGATGCCCAACCTAGTTGGTTAGCACATTTTATTTCTCCTTCTTAGTCTTAGGTTTGAATCCTAATCAAAATTTTTCTGATTTTCTTTTTTTTTTTTACTTTCTTTTATTTTTCTTTTATATTTTTAAAGTTATTATTTTAACTTCTAAAATTTTTCTAAAATTTCTATAAATTCCTTTATATTTTTCCTTTTCTATTTTTTTAATTTTTCTTCATCAAAATATTTATTTATTTTGATAAATCTTATTTATTTATATTTATATTTATTATTTTTAATTTATATAAACTATTTTGTTTAATAACCTTTCATCTTAATTTATAATTTCTTCTCTTCAACTTAATTAATATTTTTTACAAGTTAAATATTTTAAATTTTAACTAAACTAAATTAAAATATTTTAATAATAAAGATAAATTATTATTTTTTAAATAAAATTGTATCATATAAAAAAGCAAGATGTGACGATTTGAACTTCTAGAAGACGAAACAGAATTTATTAGTACATAAAACCACAGAGACTGTGAATACAACTCAAATGTACAAAAAACATATGCCCATTAAACATTTAATCCCATGTGCTTCCGATGGCTATGATAAAACTAGCTTTGCTAGGTACAATAAATTTCATGTGACTTTTCATTATCTGCTATCTTTTTTCCAAACATGATGTTTTCCTTCAGCAGAGAAATACAATCAAATTGAATGCATCCCCATGAAAAAGCTAAAACCCAATTAATTGATATTTATTAAAAAAAATTAAAACGTCAAAAAACAAACCAGAAAAAGCAAAGGGTTGAGCTCTGCCCAGTTTCAAATTGATGTGATCCAGCATTCCAAAAATTATGAATTCATTGAAAGAGTAATTTAAAACCCAAAAAATAAAAAATAAAAAATGAAAGAAAAGACATGGAGGAGCAGGAAATACCAAGATTTATGATTGGAGTGATTTCTGAATATGCAACTACTTACTTTTATTTTATTATTGTTGAATAAAATCTATATACAGTATTATCTATTTGTGTTATCACGTTTTGTAGTTACTTCTGTTTACTTCTTTGATCGATAGTTTAAATGTATAATTTTGAATGTTGACTATTCTTCACCTTCGCAACAACTTTAGTAGCAATGGAAACTGAAATATTAAGAATGTATCTTCATAGGGTGATCAGAACATACACACTACTAAGTCCAAAAAAAAAAAGTTTAAATATGAGTTTCTTTTCTGAAAAATAAGATTTTTTTAATTTTAATCTTTTTAAAAAAATTATTTTTAATTTTTTAATTTTTTTAATTCCTATTATCAAATAATATTATTTAAAAATATGGTAATAATGATTTATTATCTCATTAAAAAGTCTGACATAATTATTTTTAATAAATTGTGTTCTTAAATATTTATCAATTTAAAATAGTTAGTTATATTATATTAATTAATGAGGAATTTAAAATATAGTTTGATAAATGAAATTACATACGATTATTTTATGAAATTTTTTTATGACATAAAAAATTATTATATTATTCATATTACTGTTATATCATTATTTAATGGATAATAAAAATTTAAATTAATAAATTATTTGACAACGATGATTAAAATAAAACAAAAATTTTGAGAGGATTAAAATTATTATTTTATGAACAACTAAAATATAACAGAACCTATTTTTCAAAAATTAAATAAGCCAAAAAAAAACTATCACCTTGGCTTCTTTTCTTACAAATTTACATTAATCAAATGGTAAAATTATGGAAAGGCTTAATTAATATTTTGATCCCAATAAAATAGAATTTTTTTTTATTTTAGTCCTTTAAATATATTTGTTTTGATTTTATTATTTTTAAAATTATTTTATTTTAGTTTATACTTTCAAGTAACAAAATTAAACAACAATGTAACAACAACATTAACAATCCATTAAATTATCACCTCATCAAGAAGTTTGAATAATAATCGTATCTAATTTTTTAATAAATTGTGTTTTTCAAAATCTTCATATACTCATTATAGTTCATGACACCAAATTAGTTGATGAGATTTAAAAATATAATTTTTCAAAAAATTACATATGTATATCATGTCAGACTCCTTGATAATGTGACAAATAAATGAATTGTTATTATCACTATTATGTCATCGGTTAATATTGTTATTTGAAAAATATTGACTAAAATAAAAAAAATTAAATAATTAAAAATTTTTAAAATTTAAAATACAAAAATCTTATTTTATAAGAACAAAAGGTTATTTAAGTCTAATAAATTTGATTAATTTATAAGATAATTTGATAAATATGTTAGATAAACTTAGGTTACAAGTTAATTAAATATGTAATAAATGATCATGTGAGAAATTGAAGAAGATATTTATTCTTTTGTATCAACAAAGGCAAAGACGGGTTTTTATAGGATGCAGTTATGATTATAATTTATATTATCATATTAACAAATCTGTTTTGGTATGCCTCTTTTAGGCTATTGAAGGTCTTAGGTGGTGGGTAAGAACATTAGTTGAAAATTAAAAGTTTATAAATTATTTAATTTAATTATAAGAATTTAATAAATTAGTTGATAAATATTAAATGACCTAAAAAAATTTAGGTATTTGATTATATATATTTATTTGTTTATAATAATTTATCATCTTAAAAAAGTAGGATAATAATTTATTTTTAGTTTTTTTATTATAAAAGAGTGGTAAAGATTTGATGATTTTACTTATATCATCTTAAATTATTTTTTATATTTATATATTTTTTAATAATATTTTTTAAAAACAAAAACCAAAACTAATTTTTTTTTATTTTTATCAACTTTTGTTTAATGATAAAAATATTATCATTAAAAATAAAAA